>JAWWML010032560.1:0-11887 GCA_035047165.1 Ormyrus rosae
TAAATTGCTAATGCTCGTTAGCGAATCGAATAATTACAAAGGCTACTGAGAGAGAGGAATGTAACATTCGTTACAATGGTTTGTCTACTGCTACAGTGACGCCACCTTCAAATTGTCTAAATTACCACATTGCATTTGAAAGTAAAGGTTTCAAGGAAAAGGTTAAGCCAAATATCGACTATTTATGTAAAAATTTGAAAAGTGCAGGGAGGTGGCTGATTTGACAGAGAATGCCCCATATGTATAGACATATGTTTATTTACACCACTTGGCATAAGTTTACAAAAATTTACGAAATAAATTTTTGCAAACCAACAATAATAGTGATATTAAGCCATCATATAATCAAAAATAAAATAAAATAAATATATTACTATGAGCTATCATGGTAAACCAAATATCCAGGTACAAAGTACTAATCCTATAATATCATAATATAAATCATTGTTTAGGATTTAATAAAAATTCTTTCATCCTCAACGGCTTCTCTCTCCCTGCGAGGGCCGCATCACTCAGCGCTTTCACGCGCAGCAAGAAAGAGCCAATAGTTAAAGTTTTGAGATCAGAATTCATTTGGTGCTCAAAGAGTTTACTTGATTAATATAATCATTTTCTGTTTGCTCAGTTATTATTTATTAATTTGTTCGATTGAAAGTTTATTATTCTGCTGGCTGCAAGTCATATCGCATTAATAGAAAACTGAAAACTCAATGGTCGACTCACCAACATTTGGTCTTTCGATCTGGATAGTAGCAGCAGTAATTTTGAATACTTAACCAAAAAGTTGTCTATTTAATGATCCTTTATTAAATTAAAGAGCATATTTTTTTCGATACACCGGTGTGTAAAATTCGATTATACGCATTTTAGAATGTGTTGAAATCATTTTTACGCCCCTTGAATCGAAAAATATTGTCCGACACACGTGAGAAATATGATTCTTGGGCGAAAGTGATAGTCGGTTCGCTCGGGAACTAAACTCACCCTCTTCCGAGAATCAACTCTTTCCCCTTATGTCGAAAAGTACTATTTCGAGAAAGTGTTCGTAAAATGCAACTTCATGCATTTTGGAATTTTTTAAAGTCGCCTTTACGCCATCTGTGTCGATAAATATTATTCGGAACACGTGAGAAATGTGATTCTGATGAGCTTAACACCCGAGCGAAGCTCACAATCTTCCGAGAATAAAATTTTTCACACTAGTGTCAAAGTAGCATTCTAAAAGTGCGGAAAGAGGGCTATTTCACGAGCGTGAAGTTTGCAACACGAGACGCACATAAACGCACGAGCCGAAGACGAGTGCGTGCTAGCTGCAGTCGAGTATTGCAAACTTCACATGAGTGAAATAGCTTTGCGCACGTGTTGCACACGATACCTTTGTTTACTAATGCATGGAAAATGCCCTTTTTCAAGCCGATTTCGTGCACGCTTGAATAAAAACTCACGCGCTAAATCAAACCTTGCACACGCCGTATCAAAAAATATTATTCGATACTCGATCGAGAATGTGATTTTAACCTTTTCATTCACGCTTCGCTCGAAAATCGCCACACGAGTATTTCTTGCACTTGTACCGAAAAATACTATTCTAGTGTTTGTATCGAAATATACTATTGCGCGCAACGGCATTAGTACATAATATTAGATTACACGCTAAAAATAGACAAGGAAAGGGTATTTCCCATGCATGAGTGAAAAAAACTGCTATTTAGGTCCATGGTATTGAAAAAATATTTTTCTCAACGTAAATACAAAAATTGTTTCTTACCTTATTTTCACAAATTAATGACACCTGCTGCATTGGATGCAAAACATCATAAAACATTTGATTAGGGTTATCTCTATGTATTTCATTTGCGCACTCTATACACAAATATAAAGGTGGAGGCGAATCGGCAGAAAAAGTGATAGATATAGCGTGATTGTAGCAAACCTTAGCAGCTTCAGCATTGCCAGCGTTAGGGCAATCGTCTCGTTGACAAACAAATGGTATTAAGTCGTCTGTAATACAATTGTTGGTTTTATTTATATTTAATAAATTAGGATATTAAAAATAATTAATTAAATTTAAAATATCGTTAATATTATCACTTCTAATACACATGTACTGTGACGCATGGAAATCCCGCCCGGGAATCTCACGCGTCTCCAGCAAGCCTGAGTCATTCCCAAGCGACTCTTTTGCCTAATTGCCGTGCGCGCCTTGGGATAGGGCGGACGACAATAAGGCTATGGAGAGATAAGGGAGGGGGAAGGAGGATCGACGTCGGAATGGGTCGATACGTGCCGCGAAGGCTAGAGAGATTAGCCCTGACAACGCGAACTCCCGAATGCGTTTAAGAACGGAATGCGATCGCAGTGTTGGAGACAGAACCGAGGAACCGAGAGAAGCGACAGATTGGAGCAGGAGCGCGAGGAAGCCAAGCAAGCGGAAAGATAGTCAGCCGGGACTGTGAAAGATATGACAAACGGCTATCAGCGAAGCAACCGAACACCGGCACAAGTTCACGTGACCAGCAATAGCTCTTCGCTTTATCCTGCATGCGTCGGTAGTCTGCGTCTCCACGTAAGTAGTTTATTGTAATGTTTTTAGGCCTATGTGTACATACTGATACCTGCGAGTATCTATATTCATATATATCTTCCTATATTATATAGTTGTAAGAAGAATTTTAAGATTCAGGTCCTCCTCACGCCTCCTAGCCCCTTCTCCCCCCTCCTCGACGCTCCTTTCGACCCCTCCTCAAAATAACGAAAAATTGTTTAGAAAAATACGATATTTGAAAATATAAGTTGATCCACCTTGCCCCTCCTCTCCCCTCTTCGCCCCACCTCGTCCCTCCTTTTCCCCTCCTCGTAACACCTCCTCCCCCCTCCTCCTGCTTCTCCTCATGGACCAATCTCATGGTCACTTCTTTCGCATAGTTCCTCTTATCTGAAAATTTTCAAGGAAAAAATATTTGGGAAAAATATAAAAATTATTTCAGTGAAGATTTTATTGATAATAAAGAGAATCAAGCATTGAATCATATTAATAATACATTATTGTTAGAAAATATGTCTAATAAAGATTTTGATTTACCAGAACCTGACATCAATATTAATAATTTTCAAGAAAACCAATTATTTTTTTGTAGCGAAAATATTTTCAATGAAACGTATGAAAAATTAAATTACGATCAAAAATTAATTTTCAATGAATTAACTAATAATACAAATAAAATCAACTTTAAAGATGGTCCCGGAGGTTGTGGTAAAACATTCTTATATAAAACACTTATGTATTATTTTATATCAAATAATAGAAGCGTTTTACCAGTGGCCTGGACAAGTATAGCATCTATTTTATTACCAAAAGGTATGACTACTCATAGAACATTTAGATTACTACTTGCATTAAATAATATAGAAAGTTCATTTTTTAAATTAGAATCAGACAAAAAAAATTAAGTGCAGTAGAAATTGTTATATGGGTTGAAGATTCTATAAGACCCAAAAAACTTTAGAAATAAAAAATAGACCTCTCAAAGACTTATGTTTTAGTGATTTAATTTTTGATGAAAAATTAATGATTTTAGGTGGAGATTTTCGACGAATTCTTCCAGTAATAAAAAATAGTTACAAAAGCGCGATAATTGACGAAACTATAAAATATTCTGAATTATGGCCTTTTTTTAAAATACATAAATTAAAAAAAAAATGTACGTTCTGAAAATGATGAATTTTCAAAATTTTTATTACAAATAGGAAATGAAGAAATAAATTCATTCATAATACCCGATTCGTGGAAAACAAAAGAAGTTTGCTTCGATGTTTATAAAAATATTAATAAAAATAACAATAATGATCGTGTTATTATGGCTACGCATAATGAAGATATTTTATTTTTAAATAAAAAAATATTAGCTTTATTAAATGGTGATGAAAAAACATATAGTATAGATTACGTCACACATAAAGGCGATAATAGATGATGATATTTATCTTAATTTTCCAATAGAAACGTTAAATAATATTCAAGAAGGTCTTCCACCTTAAAAATTACAAAATTAATTGAATGTAATATTGAAGCAGAGATAATTACGGGAGAAAATATAGGTAAAAAAATGTTTATTCCTAGAATAACATTAAATACATGTGAATCATCGTCATTACCATTTATACTTTACAGAAAACAATTTCCTATAATACTAGCGTTTTCTATGACAATTAATAAATCTCAAGGTCAAAGTTTTAATAAAGTAGGACTATTTATTAGATGAACCTTTATTTTCGCATGGTCAATTATATGTTGTTCTATCACAGTGTACAAATCCAAATAATTAATATATATATATATATTCAAAATGAATTAGAAAAATCTTTAGAAGTAGAAAATATTGTATGGAAAAAAATTCTTAAATATTTAGTAAGAAATTATAACAGTAATAATAATATGAAATACTAAATTAATTAGAACAAATTATAGAAAAATTTTAAGTTAAAATTTTAAAATTTTAATTAATATTATGTGACAATCCGAAGGGGACAATCCGATGGGGATTGTAAGGGAACTGTATGGGAAGGGAAAAGGTGCCGGGTAACTCTGCGGGAGAGCGTAGGTCGGCAGACAACTACTGCACGAGGGACTTATAACAATAAAAAGTGAAGATTTCGTATTAATTGAAATTGATTACTTTCACATACTAGAAATAACTGGGCGCCAGCCGTGATTCGTACGCGGCACCAAAACCCGCACCGCACGCGCCGCGAGCACACACACAACGGCCGCGCGCACAAGTTCAAACGAACGGAATTCGGTATTCCGTTAAACGATTAAATTTTGTTAGGGTGCGAGTAATCCCGCAGCACCACATAGAATTCTTAGTTGTACGTCCGCACAAAACTCCACTAATCTTAGCCACGTGTCTGAATAAATCCGGATCTAACTTCTATAGAATAAGTGTGCGACCGCGCACGTTAACTGATCCTTGGAGAGTGATGAGCAAGGCGAGCGAGCGAGAACGCGCTCGTTCGTCTTGCCCATCCGCGCAAGCGCACTCACCGCGCGAGGCATCGATCGAGTGATCGATCCTCGGCGCTCGACTCGCTGAGGTGAGGTTGGCTTCGCCGTGCGCGGCAGTTCTTAAGTGCTACAACCGTACTGTCATATATGCTGGAGGCTATACTGAAGGTAAGAAAACATCTTCGATCCGTTTCTCTTCTCTTATCTAGCTAAAGAGAGCTCGTCTCGCTTCCTCCTTTTCTGTTGCAGGTCCAGTCCATGACGAGGTTAACGCCGGCGGAGTTGCAGATCCGGCGTGATGACTTAGCTGAGTTTCGATCTCCTGCCTCTTTCCTTCGCTGCAACATCAGGTAATAATACAACTGTAAGTCTCCTTTCCGAGTGGTATCATCCTTCGTACTACATTGGCTGTAGTACCGGTGTCCTGTAGTTGTAGTTTATGTGCAGCTTTTCCTGTGTCGACCTAACCTCACTTTCCTGTGTTGATGTCTGTAGTGTGAGAGGCCTACTCTTAATATGGCAGAGTAAGGCACTCTCTTCTATTAATCTAAGCAACATTCTAATACGTGATTCTTCACAGATGGTTTTGATGCTGTTCGAGCCCCTTCATCCCATGGAAAAGGCGAAAACAACAGGGTCAGCGCAGGGAGTTCCATGCGCCTGGAGATGCTGCCAAAAGTGAGGAAAGTAAGAGGGTCACTACAAGGAGCTTACGATCAGCAAGTAACAAGGTAAGGCCCAATAATCTACCTTCCAGCAGTTCTTCAATATTACAGTACTGTTAGTTTGTAGTTTCCCTTTGCACATTGCTAATGCCTCTTATTTTTGCAGGTAATCCCTCCTGATGGTACAGCAAGTCCCCCCTTTTTAATATCAATAAATTATAGTCGGGTTGGTGTGTGCTCAGGGCGGGCAAAGCCTGGGTCCTGGATGGGACTCTCTAGGATTCAGGATTTTGTTGTAAAGAGCCTAAGTGACAGGCAGTTTGGCCCGGGCCAACTGTACTGTCACAATTAAAATCTATTACGTTATAATAAAATCTAAATTAAGTTAATATTAAAATCTAATTTTTAAGTCTAATTTGAATTTATAGTATTCATTGAAAAATAAAAAATAAAAATGCACATTAAATTCATAGAGTAATTTTATAAATTAAATATGATTTAAATTATTGATATATATTTTTTTTTGCATACAGAAAAAAATATATGCAATTTTTAAATAGAAAATTCATAAATTTACTCAAATTATACCTTTCTGGAAGAAAATTAATCATTCAAGTCATTGAATAAAAGGAGTTTAAATTTAATTTTTTACATTTGAATAATTCAAACTGAAATATAAATGAAAATCAGTCTAAAAATTTTCGCGGAATCAAAGTAGAATTTTTAGATTAATTTGCATTTGGATTTCAGTTTGGATTTTATCAACTCAGTTAAGGGGGTTATATACCCATGAACCTCCTGGTTTTAAGACTACACTTTAAACTAACGCGCAGGCTCAACATCGCATGTGCAAGATAAATGTACTCGTCACCATTACCAGGTACTACAAACTCTATCGGTGAATCATCCGCCAAAGATGAGTTTGGTTTGTAATCCACGATACGCGACCCTTCGATTGATGTTTGAGTCGGTTTTCAGCAAAATAATTCATGCTACTGTTGCTAGATAGCACGACGTAAAAATGGTCCCTCATTGCTTTTTTGTTAATTGATCCGCCTTCACCCACGAGTTAAACTTATCTGGATACTCTTTCCAACTGACAAAGTATTCCTTGGAGCGTCCCTTACCTTACGACTTTTCAAAACTTTGCCGATCTCGAAAAAGTCCTTGTGTAAATTTTTTGGACCTCTGCTCAATTCTTCTTGGTAAAAGAATCCGTCAATTTCTTCACCGGACAAATCTTTTAAAATGTATACCGGTGGTTGTCTTGCCTGTGAAATTCGTGCAATCTTGAATATCTCCAAAGTCTAGCCACCCTCGTATGCTTTTCAGTTTTCGCTTTTTTCTTCTTATTTTCGATTTTTTTCTCTTTCGGTTTTTCCTCTATTGACTTTATAGCGTTCTTTGATGTCTTGTTCTTTCGTTTTCGAAAAGCACTTTTGATGCGGGAAAAAAATTTTTCAAGTTATTTTGCTGACCATGCAGCAAGCTGTCATCGCTAACATTCTTTCGTCGGGAGCCGTCTCGCATATTCAGCCAGAACGCGATCAGCTCGACGGCGATTTCCGTTTTTCTTGGCGTAGGCAAGATCGTGTTGTCGACATGCCTCGTCCAATGGATTGATTCCAACCTCGCCGCGTTCGATACGTTCTGCAAGTTTAGTACCTGGCCCTCAAAATCTGTAACCAGGCTGGCGCCAGATCTATCTTCCTCGGTGTCTTCACAGTTACTAACGTTATCATGCAACAACGAGCTGCTGCTAGACAGTTGGCTGGAGAAAAGATGGCGCACTGTCGACAGGCATGAATCACCAGAGCCATCTGGTTTACGAGTCGAAACGACGTCGCAACCGGTATTTGGTGTGACTTCGTCACGGGATACGTCCACCGCATTTTCCCAGGCACGCTTGTTACCGATATACTTGCGAGGTACAAAAGATTCGCGAAGTGCAACGGCAAACTGTGTATGACCCAGCGGTGGGCTACCCTTTCTATCTCTCATTGCGTCATTTATCAGATCGATGATGTTGGCTCCATGTATATGAACGCCACCTATCGTCACAGAACCATTTTCATTCCAATTGATCTTTCCGACTACTCGCAATTGACGCACGAGTTTAGCGGCACTTTGCATAAATTTTTTAGGAACGCTCTCGACAATTTTAGCATCCATTCTATCTTCTTCCTCTTTTTGGTTATCTTCTTCTACTTCTTCTTCTGCTTCTTCATCATCATCAACTTTCTGGCGAATATTTTCAACAGTGCCAACTTTTTTTATTTCACAGCTGTTAGCATCATCTTTAAAGTGAAGGTAACGCCGCAGGACGGCGCGATACCGCGCCCATTTTTCTCGCTCATTCTATTACGCCAACGAATTTAATATTTCGTTCATCTCCGCATCCAACCTACTTGTTACAGTGCCAGGAGTTTGCACTGTCTTTAATGCCGTACCACCGTTCGCGAGAACCCCCTGTAGACGTTTCACGCTCTCTTGAGGCAAGAGAACCATCTTTCGAACATGCTCCGTGTTTTTTTTCCTCCTCCTCCTCACTTACTCAAGATGTTGGCTAAAATCGTACCAACGATAGGTGCCAGTAGAGCGGTAAAAAATCCACCTCGCTGCATGATAATCTTTTTCTTTTTACACAAACTCACAGGAGGTTCGGCCAACTTTCGCAGAATGTTTGCGTGCTTGCGCAGTCGAGATTTGTGTCCTTTGTCCAGCGGTACCTTACCGATCAAAATGTTCAAGGCGCACTCGCAAATATGGCGAACCAATTTCGAGCTGGCTTTTTGCAAGACCGCCTTTCGTTGTTTGCTGTTGAGTTGGTACAGAGCGTTTAATATGATTGCGTCCTTGTGAGCGAAAGGATATCCTCTCGGAGCCATTAAAGAGAGACGACTGGTACGAGATTGGCGGTGTCGTTACCTTTAATCTTTTTATTCCGTGACACGTAGACGTAATGCAGCTCGTCGTCGGGAAAAATACAAGGGCGAAATCTGCAATTATCCGGCGTGTCTTGATTTAAGTCAAGCAAAAGGTATCCGTAGGGTTTCGATGTTCCGTCCCAGTAAGCTACTTGCAAAAAGCGTGGATTCTCTGGACACACTTGGCGCGAGAGATGTATTTGAGAGCGATCGCGCAAATTTCTAAAGACAACGATGTAATGGGCGTTCAAAGAGATGTCGCGCTGTCCTTTTCCCTGGTGAAAAACGTTTTGCGTAATGAAAACGACAAAGAGTGAATGATGATGCGATGCTTTGGAAAAGATATCGACGACAGTGCCACCTAACGATGATTCGCGCATTAAATCACCGATGATACTGAGCTTCGACCTCGAATCGCCAGCGTAGTTGCTGCTCTGTGGTAATCCTTCACGAAATTCAACGTTCTGACCCAAATCTCTGTATCCTGGCTACCATTCGGAGTAGTACACTATGACGCGTTCGATTTTCGAGCGCACATACGGTTCAAATCGTTTAAAAAATTTTTTACAAACACTGTTTTACCGCAGCCTGTGGGACCGCATAGCAACGAGGTAAACGGGTGTTTCCATCGTTCATCCATCTCTTCTACTGCCTGATGTCTACTGCCACCTCTGCCGAGGAGCTCGCGATCGCGGTGGGGCTCCGCGCGTCCGCTCACGGTTCCGTGAGCCTTGTGGAGGGGCTCGCGAGCGCCAATGAGCTTGTACACGCCGGCGCGCGACGTCGTGTTAAAGTTTAATTTTTGGCTATTGGCATAATTTAATCGTATGCCTTTAATCTTGCATACGTACTCTTCGTCGCCGTCCGATTTTATGCACTTTGTAGGCGTAAAACTTTGGCCCGTCAGATAAAAATGATGAGATGTAAGTACCTACACCTTTATCGGACAATTCATCTGTAAGGCTGCCTAGTGTCGGACCGATTGGTAAATCGGTCTCCTTTTCACCTGTACTGACGTAAAAGACCGAATCCGTGTCGTAATAGAGAGCTCGTGGACCCAAAGCATGTAGATACCCAAAAAGTTTCAGTCTCGTCTGGGCTGTCGTGAAAGCTGCAACGACGACGTTAGTGGCTGATGAAGGTGACAAAGCCTCTTCTTTGTGATACCAGTTAACGTGCAACGTCTCATCGTTGACTGGTAATATACCGCACATATCTACCTCTGCACTGGTGAGTAACTGCGTCAATATCTCTGTTTTCGTCACTACCTCCGTCTTTGTGAGATTTTCCCAAACTTCCCCCACAAAGAATTGAGACATAATTTCGCCACAGACCTTAATCCTGCGTTATAGCATATCGCGTCTTTGTCCAAGATTATACATTCGCTCAGCTCCATCTCTTTGATGCAGTTTCGTTTAGCTTCGTCGGATACGCAATCTGCTGGATATCCGGAGGCTATTGTTTTTTGCGCGAAAAATTCATTTATGTAATCAGCAAATATACCGCCTTGGTGCGTGCTCTCGTCGTATTGTGTCATTTTGTACTGCCAAATTTCATACATCTTCTTTACAACGTAGCCCAACCTTGCAGCTGCTTTGACTTCCTCGGAAACTCATGTGCCGTGTAAAATGCGTTCATTTTCATCTTGATGTGGGCAATCATCTTGAATTGCTTGTTCGCAGCATGCTCGACAGAGTGGGAAAACAAGCTTACCGTGCATTTTTACAGGTAGTAACGGGTGATAAAGATTTTGCGGTGGCAAAACGTCACAGGCGATCAAACCGTCTACAGGCGAGATGTCGTTGTCCGAACCCAAGAATCGTCTGCATTCTTCTTCACCAACGTATATCTTGGGATGACCAACCGGGAATTTCCCTCGTTTACAGATGAACGGATACAGCGAACAGACGTCCACGTACTTGATTTTCTGTCCATCTTTGCAATCAAAGACTTTGACTGTATTACCCGTTCGACCGCCGAAAAATGCGTGGATCCAAGGGTTTTCGCTTCGCACAGTCTGTATTTTCTCGAACAAAGCACTCGAGTTCTTCGTTCTCCGATATTTCCTTGTTGAAATCACATTCCCATTTTTCAATCAAAGTGTAGTTGTTGGCTCTTATTCTGTTGCTTATGGCTAGGGTTCTCTCGTATCTATCATCCATCGAATCACCAGTCGACAGGGCTACGTCTCGGTTTATCTTGTAGCATCGTGGACAACCGTGCCAAAAGCAGCCATGAAATTGCAGTACGAGGCCTTTACTGTTTTCACCTTCCTGAGCTTCGCTGTACCCATCGACGACGATACCTTCGGGTAATCTTTTCTCGCATGTCTTACCAGCATGCTCGATTGGCCGACGGAGAACTTGTTTCTCCATCCAAGATAAACAATACACGGCTTTTAAGGATTGATTATCGCACCACCTATCTGGTTCTTTTTTTAAAAATTTCTTTCGAAATACCCGCATACAGGCCGAAGCGATAGTCGTACATTCGACGAAAGGATCTACTCCGAATTTCGAAAAAGTTTTTCAAAAGTCCAGGCAAGCTGAACGTAGTATATTTACGTTTTGTTTACAATATTTGACAATTTCTTGTTGAAAATTGAATGTATATCCGGCAGTAGTTTGCTCATTGTACCATGTTAAAAATCTTTCTCTCTCGTTCGTGTTCATGGCATCTGGTGCATATACTTCCAAAGGTGGTAAGACTCCTTGTTCCGTTTTTTTTAACCCGTAAGCTTTTGACAAACTACTCAACGGTATGTGAAAGTAGTTACAGCTGTCTATAAATTTTGTTTTCATAATTTCAATTAAAATTATTTTCGACCCATTCATGATTACTGATGGAGCCACTCGTGCATTGTGATATTTTTCGACGATGTACTTGAAAACGAATTGTGCGTCAAAACCTTGTGAATTGTGTGCGATGCATATGATTTTTTTGAATCCCCTTCTGGGTGCCAATGACAATTCTACCAATTGTTTTACCGGGTCACTTTTGAAAACGTATTCACGAATACCACAACGATCGCATGTAATGGAGATGGCATCATTCTCGAAACAGTATGAACAGACTTGTTGAACGACACACAAATTTGGGATGTGAATTTTTTTTCCTCATCCCTCAAAACGCCTGTGGATTGTTGAGTTTTAAAGTCGTAGAAAATAAATAAAACACCTTATTTGGATTCCTGTTTTAATTTTATAGGCTGTACGAGGGGCTACTCACTCCGAGTACTCCCAAAAACTCTTCTCAGTTCTCACCGTGTACTCCTTAGTACTCTTCGTGTA
>JAWWML010032571.1:0-11884 GCA_035047165.1 Ormyrus rosae
AAATTATGAAACCTTTGTCTCGGACATGTTTTACGAAAATGAATATTTTCGCGAATCAGGGGGGGGGGGGTCCGATACTTTTTGAAGACCTTGTATATTGAATTGGAAGTTTCAAAATGACAATGTACATTTTCAGTTTATCGAGCGCTCGAAGGAGTTCTAGAAGCTTATTTTAGGAAGGAATAGACGAATGCACACACACTTGTATTTGTACTCAATTATTGCGCGGGGGTGAAAAAACAAAAGAAGCCGTTATTTGAGCCTTTTAGTCCTATTAAGCTAAAACGTGCAACTCACGCGATTCGGATATTTTTCAGAGAGGAAAAGGGGGTCAGTTCTTCACTTGTCCTAGCCTTTTTCCATTAAGACGGAAACCCTGGACCGAAACTTGCTCAAAGTCCGGTCCGAGTGAAGAACAAAGTTTTACCCCTCGGCGGAACGATATCTTTTTGTATCCTGACCCTTCGTTAAAGTTTTCTCAGCTTGCGCTCTGCACGTCCACCTGCTTTTCCTTCTTTTTTTCAGCTTTCTCCTCGACCATCTTTCTCGCCGTACCTCCGCTCTTTTTTTAGCACGCCAACGGGCCAAGAGAGCTCCCTTGATTGTATTATATATACATATTTTCTCTTTTCAGCTATTTTCAGCCTTTCACTCGCAGCTCTTGAGCAATGTTGAAGCTATAATCAGTGGGAGAGCGAATGAATCTCGGTAAATTATGAAATGTAATCATACTTTTCATTTAAAACAGCTTTTCATGGTTGAAAAGTATTAGGCATGTACATCTGCAACCGGAATGAAACTACTGATACTTTATGCACTTGCTTACTTTTCTACACAGAAAAATATAGGGTAAACTTTTCTATTTTTACAAAAATTATAGGAAAAATTCTCGTCATAGATTTTTGACGGGTTTATGACGGGCATAGTGTCACGGCGCACGCGCATGTGAACCTGCCACGTCGATTTGAGAAGTTAACCTTAGTTAGGTCACGTGATCTTGTCTTTTACCATCGCGTTTACCACCGATACAAGCATCGACATTTTCATCAACCAACCAGCAAAAATCTTCTGGACGATCTACGCTAATAATGGAATGCGCCACGCATTTTAGTACCAGAAGAAAATGCTTGTCATAATAGACAGGAAGGTGTGAGCATATTCTCCATATTTTCACAATCTAAACTCCTACAACCACATACCCCCGACGCACTAGGCAGGCAGGTGAATGGTAAAGCTATTTGGGTAATTTTTTCAAATTTATCCAGAGCCCTGACGTGCTTCAGTAATTATGAGGATGGATTTGCGTTCAGAGATTCCAAAAATATACAATGCACCAACTTAAGTCCGAGTAGCATACGGAAAAATATTTGTGGTCCTGTGTTACTAATGAATCTTTGTTTAATAGTAGATTTTCTTACAAGGGGGGAAAATGGAACTTTCGCACGAACGTGATATGACGCCCAAGGCGAAGCCGAAAATCTACCATTAAGATAATGATATTCCAACTGATGTCTACATCAGAAAGCACTTTGTCGTCAATCTCATTATGCGTAAGCATGAATTTCTCGCTATCAGTTATTCATTTATTCTATGCTTGTTCATCTTAAATTACTTACGTTAACAGATTAGTGGGTAAGTCTAGAAATCTAATTATAAATCGGTTAATAATTACAAGTCTTATACGACGATATTATGCAATGTTTCCTCTATTTAGTGCATATTAAGAAATATTAGTACAACGAGTTGTAATAATCAATATACAGTAACATTATTTTATCAAATTGCCCCAGACTATTTTTCGTGTGTTTTGATATGAAAAACTCCACATTCATAATCAAATTTCAGTTCAATCGATTTTCAGCCCATTGAACAGCGCTATGATAATATATCAAATGAAAATTTCGCAGTAATTTTTAAGGTTTGAACCCAAATATTTGAAGCAGCTTTAAGTCTCTTAATATTTTTTATCAAATTAAATAAAAATATCAGCTGAGGTTATATTTTTTTATTTATAAAATTTCTTATTTTCATTTTCAAAATAATTTTTGAATAGCATCACTGTTCAAACTGATAAGGCATGAAAGTGACATTTATTTTAATAATATTATATATTATTATATACAAAAAATACACTTAAACGAATTAATAATTGAAAAAAAACGATAAAATAAAAAAAATGATTAATTTGTTAACCAATACTTGAATAATACCTTCTCTTGATGTTTTTGGATACTGTCGCAATACGTCTGGAGCTAGCGTTATTTTTAGTAAATTATTGTTAAAGACGTTGAATCTACTAAAGCCCACCCCCTCAGAGACTTAAGTCGACTGGTTGTCCAGTTGAAGCCTCATTTATTGGTCCCACTCTACTACATTACTAACGTGCAGCAGACCCCTAATTATTTGAGCTCGATCCGGTGTTACATTTCAAGGACTGTATAGAGTTCATCCATTCCGTGGATGCTCCGTGCCGGTCCATGATTTCGCTGCTAATCTATGATTTCATGCTTTACCTCCCTAACCTGGATGACCGTTTTATTAGAACTTGTCGAGTTGTGTGCTGCAAACCTCATTATCTTCGGGAAGATGTACATGGAGCCCTTTCAAAAGCTCCTAATTAACGGAGCCTGTTTCTCTGCATCCTTTGAAGGATTGTACGCAGCTTCACTCCGTGTTCGTCTTCTGTTGCTGACTCCGTTGCGATACTAATAATGGCCACGCACTACTTTCTATTTTGTTTTTGAACTATCAGGTATCAGTGTCGTCTATTGCGTGATAGTTTACGTGTTCTCTTCTGTTTCTCTTCTTTTTTGTGCCTCAGAGCTGTTGTGCGCCGAGATAGTCGTTTATTGTGTTCGCAGAGTATGACCACCGAATAATTATTAATTGTAATTAAATTTAATTCAAATAATAATGTATATTTCTTAAATTTGAATTATTTCAAATTTCATTAAAACTATTTACAATGTAAATTATTTACAAAGAATTGACAGAAGCAATGCTTTTAATGTTGAGTACGTTTTAGCTGTTTTAATCGGCTTATCGGTGTTTTTTTTTTAATTATTTAAGCAATTTTAACTTCTCGTACATTAAGTTATTTTACATATAATATGTGAACAAAATTTTATATATGCATACAAATATTATTAAATTCCATTTACAATATTACTGTATCATAATTAATTAATAAATTAATTAAATTTTCGATGGTTTAATTATATATCAAGTAATAAAGAATTACACATATCTGAATAATTATAAAATAATTATTGTATTTCATATAAGCATTTATATTATAAATTAAATTTTTTTTTTAAATCTGAAAATTAGTTAAAAAGTTCTCAAAAATACATTTTAAAATAGAAAAATGTTCATAAAATTACTTTATCTATTTGAAATAAAAAAAATGCCCGTTTCAAGACTGTTTATAGGTTTCGCATTTGCTTGGATTTACTTTTTTGACGGCTAAATTTGTTCCCCGGCTATTCCGAAAAAAAGTGCCCGAACAAAGTGGTAACGCGGCCTGTTTTTTACGCCGCCCTTCGACTCTTGCATTTTTGTCGCAACGCTCGGCAATGACTTAAACCATTTGGCCGCGTTTGCTTTTTCACTGCAGGGTTGCATTTTGATGGCCACTGCGTTTGTATTCGTTGCCCTTTCATTCGGTCCTTTCGTTTCAGTGAGTTTCAGCCTCTACAAAATAGAAGCCCGTTAGGGCGAGAAGTACGAAAGGGCGGGCGAGAATCACAGGCCTGCAACAGAGGAGCGGAGGATATAACTGGAGGATAAAAGGATTGGCGAAAAAGAGGTAACGATAGAGAAAATGGACGCTTGCAAGGGAAAAGCAGATGTGCAAGTGTAATATCAAAAATGATGAAAAGTGGAAGATATCTCGTGTCGTTTATTTTTTAAAATATTTAATATCACAAAAGATTTTAGAAAATTCTTTTGAAAATATGATGCTTTCAACCAAAGTCACGTAATGGTTAAAATTCAAAAGAAACAACGTGAAAAACGCGTGTAAAAATTTTAAAGAACTGTTTCGTGCGGAGGAAGGCTTATACGGTTTGGATGTGACCTCAGAACATCCGATTTAGGACAGAAATAGAAGCGACTTCAGAATATCAGTTTCATACACTGTTTTAAGCCTTCGCTCGACAGGAAATACCTCTGTTCTTACTCCTTACTGGTCCTGGCAGTTCTAAAGTGGAATGTGTTGCGCTACAAAGAAGATTCTGTTTGGAAGACTTTCGAAAACAGTGAATTGGAACCACAAATTGGACGATTGTGCCTACTATTTTATGTTTTGTTCAAAGTATTTTTTAGAATGCAGCCCAATTTTTTCAACCCATTCGTATTATGATTTAATTTTTAATGAAACTAACGCTCTAACCTTGTTGGAAAATTTACGAGTTCTTTTTAGCCATTTCCCTAAAAGTTGACCAAATTTGGCCAATCTACATAAAGGACTTATTGGGCGGTTTTAAGAGATATTAATTTAGGAATGCTGCTATATTTAAATAAATTATTCCGTTACTCTCCCACGCTCTTGATATATAATATCTCAATCAATGTTGTAAATCTGACTAAAACTAACGGTGCGGAAATTGTGACTTTGGATCGTGAGATTCTTGCCGTACAAAACGTATTGCAGCTGCAGCAAAAAAATTCCCAAATACGTACTAAAGAATTCGAAAAAGAACTGCAGTGCCTGCAACCGACGAGTCAGTGAATCGGTCAACAAAGCGAAAAACGCAAAGCCGCGAAACTATAAGAACGGCGCGAACAGCGCTCAAAGAGAAAACGATGAAGCGGAGAGAAATCATCGATCGAGAAAGCAGATTTTCTGGACGATGGGAGGGCTCAAGAGCTGGGAGCTCGGGGTGGGAGAAGAGCCGGCCATTGTGTGGTCGGCGCGTTCCAACGATTACGCGGAGGCATTCATCGTGCCTGGGTGAAAGGGTGAAAGTACCGGAAACATTGTCCGATTGCTGTAAACGTAGAGCGCAGAGCACAGAGAGATAGAGGGAGAAAGGATATTCTGCGAAAATAATGACCTTTCCCGTCTCTCCTCCACCTCCAGTTTCAGTCCTCTTTGGGCTTTCGAACAAGCGCAAGCTCGATTCGCATTAAGCCAGAAGCGAGGGCCTGAAATAACTAAGGGCTCAAAAAAGCCGCATGACGACTTGTTCCTACGGCGCCTTAATTCTTCCTATTTCGGGAGCGGATTTTAATGATCGGTTTTTCCTCCGCCTCGCGCTCTTCCTTTTTTTTCTCGGGTCGCTGTAATATAATGGCTCGTGATAATTTAACGCGCGCCTCGTTAATGACCGCATTACTTTTTAAAGGGAGTCTCGTAATTCAAGGCCCGTTCGAATTTGTAATTGCAGTCAGGATGAAAGCACATCGAAAATTTGATTTGCTCCCGTTGATCGTAAACTGACCGTTAAGCGAAATTTTTTACTATTGACAACGCTGCTGATTGAAAATCGCGTGATTAAAAAGTTTGTATTAAAAATAAATTGACTTTTTCTAAAAGCAATGAAAGTACTGAAATCGTATTAAATTTCTTTTCTTCTAAATTAGCTCTTTTAATGAATTATTTCGAATATTAAACTATCTAATATTTACATGCCAAAAAACGTTTTCAGAAGAGGTTTGCGTTGCATAAATGTAATCTGTTTTTGCATAACACAGTGGTGGACGTAATACCATATTGAATTTCGGTAATTTAAAAGTGAATTAAAAAAAAGTTTAGTACTGGACAATAGTAATATATTCAATATTTATAAAGGTAAATATCAATATCTTTTTTTAGGAAATAACTGACATTCGATGTTGCAAAGTGCATTCAACTAGGACAGCTCAATTGCTGCCAATCTTACGTGAATAAAATGACAGTTCAATTTCACGCAAGGAGAACGAATTCTTTGCACTCTTTTCTATACGTCAACCTTGTTATTCTCCATTGTAAAAGGTTGAATAAGAAATCTTGATACACTTAATTATATTAACTAAAAATTAAAACTATATATATATATATATTTCATGGAAGTACAAAATTAAAGCCTGCATATAAAACGAACATCAATTTTAACTTTTGTTATAGCTATATAGTTATAAATTTGACGTAAAATTTAATTGAACATTATCAGATAATTATGGAGTGTCTGAGAAAGAGTAAGTTTCGCCGCTAAATTAAACCCTCTAGATAGATCGCTTTTTATACTTTATTACATTATCCTAAACTTAGGCCATTATAATTATCAAATTCTAAACAGAAAAAGAAATATCATTATATCACAAGCCGAATAAAATAATTTTCGACGAAATATAAAAATAAACCGAACAATTTCGTGATAGACGTAATTCGGCGCAAATCGTGGCACCCCGGAAATATTAAATTGACGTATCGCGACGACGCAAAGTGCTACTCGGACAGAAAATCATCGGGATTCACGGGCAGCTCGAAAATCACGGCAGTTCAATTGCAAAAGACGAGGAGTCGAAAATTGACTATCCGAAGCCCGCTGCCCCAATCAGAAGTCGCGGTGAATGCATTAACGGCGCTTCCGTCCTCGTGGTTCCGCCGATCGAACAGCTTCGATCCGATATATAGTCCGCTTGTATTTATATTCAGCGGCGATTTTTATCCCAGCCCGGCCGCGCGTACGCGGTATAAACGAGGCCGAAAGAGTAACGAAAGCAATTTTCTCTCTCTTTCTCTCTCTTTCGCTGCGGGAAGATATATCCATATATATATAACGTTTGTGCAGTTATAGATTGGCGCGAACGGTAAACAATTTTTATTGACTGCTCTGTTTTGCTGCCGCATTCGACGACTTTTGTGGGATTCTTTCTGAAGAGAATGAACGGATAGAATAGATTGCTGATGCTTGCGAGCGAGTAAGGAGACCGTACGATTTTTAAACTGATATATCAGACACCGTCAAAAACGTAATTGTGACGATTTAACATGGATTCTCTCACTTAAAGTGCGATATCTCATCACTCCCTCGATTTATGATTCATGTCTACGTGAAGTATTTATAAGTCATAAATCATTTATATATATTTTATAAAATAATTGATTCTGCTATTATGTTCTCTGATGAATATTTAAATAATATATTTATACGCAAGTTGTGTTTTAAAAGTTCGGTCAGAGAAGAATATGTAGAAAATTAGTTATTTTGGTAGAAAACATTAAGTAGAAGCTTTATTAAGGGAGTCGATTATATTTCGGGCAAGAAAATGGGTCTGCTGAGTGTTCATTTGATATTTTTAAATAGACTGCAATTTTGCATCTTTTATTGATTTTTCGAGTATTAATCAGTAATAAAAAGCGAAGACTTCCATAAACAAAACTCAAGCTAAACCAGTTTGAACCCCATACCTAAATTAAAAAAAACCTGATTTAACGTAAGTCTGCTGTATACCTTAGAAAATATTGAAAGACTTCCCTTTTTTTAAATGCCATATATTTTGTTTACAATAACCATAATATACTTTTATAAAATGAAATGAAAAAAATATTCTTATCCTGAATGAATATATTATTTTCTGCATTTATTACTATATTGTACAAATTCAGAATCTATACAGTGTTTCATTTTTCTTTACAGATGCAGAGGAGGTTGCTTTTCTTTTGTTGTTGGCTGCTGTTTCTCGATCTTTGCCGCACAGTCAATCCAGGTAATGAAACAGCCACTATCCTTTAATAAACACGGGGGTTCTTTATTCAACGACTCGAGTGCGAAGAACGAATGATGGAAAGAGAGAGAGAGAGAGAGAGAACGTTCCTTTTCGTGTCAATGAGCATCGCTGAAATCTCTCGCCTTTATTTTTTTGCTTTTCAAACAAAACGAGCCGAATGCGAAAGCGAGAAGTCAAAGGCCGCGTGCTCATTTAATTCAGGCTTCGAGCTTTCGCGCTTGAAAAACACGGCCAAAGCGTGAACCGAGCTCCCATTCCCACTCTCCCCCCCCCCCTCTGAATAATTTAAAACCAATAAATGCCATTGAATTCCGCTAGCTGCTATTTACGGCCAATAAAGCAACAAGAAAATATCGGTGGCCAGCAAAAATTTATCTAAAGCAGGAAGAGCTTCGCTGAAATTTTAAGCTTTCTGCGACTATCGAAATTAAATTCAGTACTCTTGATATATGTGCAGCTTTTTATGGCACTTGTATTGAAGCAATGTAAAATTTATTACACAGTTGCAAATTACAGTCACTCAGACTTTACTAATTTGTGGGACTGAACATCTCAATGTTTTTGTGGATTACTTTATACGGTTTCGTTTGCTTTCTTCCTTAGTAAAAGAATACACTAATATATTTCTTGGAATCTTTGCACAGGAAATTTATTTATTATTTATTAACTTGGACATTAAGAATTAGAAATAAGGTTTTATATAATTTAAATCTATCTACATTACTTATTGAGAAAATAGATTAAACCTTTTTATGCTTTAATCATTAAAACTCATTTTATCATAATCTTGATTTGAATGAATGTATGAGAAAATCATAATAAACCAGCAAAACGAATCAGACCTTCGTACTCTGGATTGATGGGCAAACCAGCCTTTGCATTATAATTAATTACTGTCGTGCATAATTTCAGTTGTCTTCATATGCTATTTGGTACTAATTACTAACACTGACTAATTTTTGTTCATTTTTGCAAATTCTTTATGTTCAAAATCAGGCTAATACTCATAATCATTTATTACTTCTTTAATAATTTTAGTTGATTAAAATAATTTTTATTAACATTGTAAAGCTTTTAGAATAAATTTACATCGTCACGGTCAAAGTTGTTACACCACTGCACGTCGCTGTGACGCTGAAAAGGAAACAATAATCATTGCGAAAATTAGAACTTATTGCTAAAATAACCAATCATGCTTAAGATTATACATAATTCGAAACTTTTCTTTTTTACTGCACTTTCCTAAAAACTTTTACTAAATTTAATCTGAAATCTAGGGCAAGGATCACTTTTGGCAATTTCTGGTCAGACTATTTTGAAGTACAGTAAAGTTTTCGATGACTTTTATAAAAATTTCTGCGCAGCTTCTTTCAGTCTCTATGTAGTATTAGAATTAAAAAAATTTACCTTCAATCGCCGAACTTACGTTAAATGCACTAAATTTTACTTCTCTACATTCTTTGGGAATAAAATTAAATAAAGTGCATTCAAAATCCGCTAATTTTGTAATTAATTGGAATTCAATAGGATTGAATTTCAAAGTTGGAATTCAATAGGATTTCGAAAGTATGCCAGATACAAGGTAATTAAAAATAATTAGTTATTAAAGAGAAATTTAAAGAAGAATTGTTTATTTTAACATTTTTTAATTACATAAAAGGCACGTTACAATGTTCGCGCGTCTTGTATTTCGAAATCGTAGAAGTTTAGTGAAAACTTAGATAATTCCAGCTGCAGCCGTAACAAAGAGAACTTCGTGTTAAGTGTTAATTACCAGCATTCGTAATTCGTAGTTTACATCTGGCTGAAATTTGAAAGAGCGACTGCCTTTACGATCTTTCTTCCAGCTTTTTAACTCAAAGCGGCAGCGGTGTCAACCCCGTTAAGAAATAAGGTAGAAAAAATGTATACTTATATAAAAAAAAGTGAGGACGAAAAGGAAAAAGACGGTTCCAAGTCTCTCACGCTGCTGGCCGCAAAACTTTCCTTGCTCATTGCCGCAGAGCCAGGGGATCGCGGGATCTCGTTAAGCGCAAAGTCGTTGTCGAGATCGTTTTTCTCTCCCGACGCGTAGCTGCTGCTGCTGCTGCTGCTGCTGCTGCTGCAGAAACTCACTCTTCCTAACATAAAGCACACAGTCGAGAGCCGGCAGCACATGTTTGACCAATGCAGCTGATTGGTTAGACAGTAATTTTTCAATATCCCAACAGGGCTGACGAGATTGTTTCACCTGCAAACTCCCGGCTGCCTGCAGCTGGTACAATCGGCTGCAGCTGGTACGCGCGTTGAGAGCACTTTACGAGAATAGTATGTGTACAGCATTAAAAGCAACTATCTTTGTATTATAAAAGTGTACACGAGCGCCTGAAATAATTGAAGGCACTGAAAGATGCATAACGTTTATCCACAGTATCCGAAGCGTTCTAAACGTGCTGGGGAGAAAATAAAAATTCTATTCGAAAGCTGTTACGGCGATTAATAGTAAATAAACGTCGAGTTCCTTTAAACGAGTGCACTCGGAGGTCTTTTCAACATTTCAACGACAATCTCTCGACAAAATCTCCCGCAATTTCATCCATTGTAGAGGCAGTATGTGCCCCGGTTCCTTTAACCCAGCTTCGGAAAGACTCGCCCTCTTGCCCCCGAGAGGAGGGCGAGACGCAAACGCCGGTAAAAGACGCTTCGTAATTCTGTCTCTTTCTCTCCCTCCTCGGTCTCGTTCGCTGTTTGTCTGTTTCTCTCGGCCTCGTGGCCCTCAAGTAAATGCGCCGCCGGGAAACTTTGGAAATAACTGTGCGCGCTTTCTCTTCTCCTCCCCCCGAGCGACGCGCCCCCCGCGATCGATGATGAAGTTTTCCGCGAGAGTTGCACGTGCCTTTCCCTCCGATCCTGCACTCTCCCTCCCTTCGCAGAGCTTTATCTGTACCTGCTGCACCTCACCCTCGCTTTACGCGCCCTGCCCCCTCGCGCGTATATATATATATATATATATATATATAGAGCTGCGCGGCAGTAACTGCGATCGGCCTCGAACGTTTCTTGCCCTGCACTCGAAGCCCGAGAGTTTGCAAGCTCGGCGTCTTCGTACGGGACGCTAAGGGTTGGCCGCGCGATTCGGCGGTTTCATCTCGTGCGCACTTGCCAATTGTTCGCAGCGTATACCGAAGCTATCGAGTTTGCTCACTAACTTGAAACTTTATCGTTTCGCAGCTTCGAATAGTGATTGATAATTAATTTCGCGCCGTTTGCTTTGCCTCTTTAGACGGCGCTTGGCGGTCTTGTTCGCGGCTTTGATTGTCCGTTGTTATACCGCAGGTTCGGACTGTGCTGAGCAGCGCTTATCGATTCACCCGCAGTTCCAAGATATCTTTAGAGGGACACCGAACTAATGGTCCTGCTGTCTATACGCTTTTTCAGGATATGCGACAAATTAAAGCAACAGTGTTAAAGCTATTATTTATTTTTTATTTACTAGAGTCAGTTTCAAAGCGCTAAAGCAATTGTTGAATTATAATGAACCATCTTTTTCTCATTTATTAAATAATTTATTTTTAAATTCATTTAGAAAGTTCTGCACTGAAAAAAATATAGTTGTTTCAACAGGATTTACGCTGTTGATTATATACAACAAAATAAGCTGTTATTTTGACAGCGCCGACTTTGATTGGAAGAAGACATCGTTGACTTAATAAACGCTCTGTTAACGGTACAGTATTTTGACTATTAGCATTCAAAAGGTGAGATCAAATCCTATCGATTAAGAAAAATTACATCAAAAAATCTTTATTTGTTCAAAAGTTATAGTTAAACAAAGAACGGCCATTAAAATAACATAAAAAAATCTACTTATATAATTTTAGCCTAATTTCATTGCAAATTTTCATTTAGCTATAACTTTTAAACAAATAAAGGTTTTTTTATGTAATTTTTTTTAATCGATAGGATTTGATCTTACCTTTCAAATGCGGAGTTAAACTACTGTACCGTTGATAGTTGAAAAGTTATACGTGATTAAAAAAAAATCAATTTTTCTTAGATTTTTGCTAAAAGAGAACATAACTTTTGAAAAATCGAGCGTTAGGCCGAACAGACGCGGCTTTCTTCATATTATAACATTAGAAAACATATCCCAAAGTTACAGGAAAATCCATTACCCAAATGTCGTACA
>JAWWML010032582.1:0-11879 GCA_035047165.1 Ormyrus rosae
AGAATCGAGCAGGCCACCGTGATTAGGAGCGCGGACTGTACTCAAAGAGTCACAGCAGCGCTAAAAGTTTTTCAGTGTACATTAAACTGCAGGATGTAGTCTAATTGTCTCTGTTGTCTTGGCGAAGCCTTGTCCGACCGCTGGGTTGCTGCGTAGATCAGTGGGCGGTGGTCAGTCCGGATGACGAACTGTCTGCCCTCAAGAATCCTTTGGAAGTGCTTGATCGCTGCATAGATTGCCAGCAGCTCGCGGTCGTAGGTGCTGTACCGCGTCTCTGCACCTGTCAGCTTACGTGAGAAAAATCCAATCGGCTTCCAGATGCCGTCCTCTAGTTGCTCTAGCGCTGCTCCGACCTGGACGTTCGAGGCGTCCATCACGAGCGCCAGCGGCATCGATGGTGCCAGAAAAGTTGCTTTTACTGCCTTGACGATTCCCTGTTTGCACTCATTGAATGCTGCTTCTGCTGCTGATGTCCATTGAAGTGGAGCTTTGCTGCGACGAGGAAGACCTTGCAGAAGGTCATGTAGAGGTGCCTGCATTTGCGCTGAACCTGGAATGCATCTCCTATAGTAGTTCAGCATTCCCAAGAAGCGCCTCAACTGAGGGGCAGTGTTAGGCTTTGGAAAATCTTCAATGACTTGTAGCCGAGGTAGAGTACGCAATCCTTGCCAAAAGCGCACTTATCAAGGTTGATGGATAGCTGTGCTTGGCGAAGTGTGGTGAAAAGATCACGCAAATGTTGCAAATGCTCCTCATGGTTACAGGAAACGACGAGCAAGTCATCGAGGTAGCATCGAACAAAAGGTAATTTACGCAACAGCGTATCCATGAAACGTTGGAAGGTTTGCGAAGAATTGCGTAGCCCTAGTGGCATACCGATGAACTCGAACAACCCGAATGGTGTAGTCACCGCTGTTTTAGGGATGTCCTCCGGAGCGACTGGAATCTGGTAGTAAGCACGCTGCAGGTCGACCTTGGAAAATACAGTGCAACCGTGGCAGCTCTGCAGGAGATCCTCGATGACAGGCAGTGGGCAGCTGTCCGGTGTGGTGACGGAGTTGAGCCTGCGATAGTCCCCAGTAGCACGCCAGCCTCCAGACGGTTTCTGCACAAGGTGCAGTGGGCTGGCCCAAGGACTCGAAGAGCGCCTGATAATACCTTGCTCCAACAGCACGTTGAACTCCTGCTTAGCAGCGGCCAGGCGATCATGCGGTGCTGATGTGGTGTTGAACCTTCGAACCCTCGAGCAAGGCTGCTGTGGTGCATGGAGAAGCCAGGGATGCGAACTCCTGGAGCAGCTGCGCATATCCGGCACCAGCGGGTCCCTCTGGGGTGCTGAGAAACCTCGTCGTTGAAACGGAGTGGACAGAGGCAGCATGCACTGCGCCCCTGACTGCTAGAGAGGTGAGAGGGTCCACCAGTTGTTGCCCATTGATGTCCACCAGTAGACCGGTGTAGTCCAGAAAGTCGGCTCCCAGGATGGCTCCCTGCACGTTGCTAATGATAAAAGTCCATTTGAATGACCGTCGAAGGCTCAAGTTGAGCGTGAGCACCTGTTGCCCATACGTGGTGATGACCGTCGAGTTGGCTGCGAAAAGTGAATATTGCGAAGCAATTAACCTTCTTCGAACCGCTGATTTGGCAGGAGCGAGACGACAGATCCGCAGTCCACTAAAAACTTCAGATGTGTCTCGCGATCATACACATGCAGACGATTCTCCACAGCTGTGGCGGCGCCGGCGCCGGCTGCATGGACTGACGCCGGCTTGGTTAGTTTTCCGTAGACGTCTGCGAATTGAAGCTGCACGGCGACTCGCAACGTCGCGCTGCTGCACCCCATCGAAAGTGGTAGAAGCAAAGGCCTCCTCTGGTTGTAGTCGGTGAATGCCGCCGACGCTCGCGTGAGCGACCGCGACTGGGCGTGCGGTCTCTGCTGTTGCGACTACAAAATGGCCGCGTCGCGCCTCTCCGTGAGCTCGCGAACGGCGGCTGCCAGTTGCGCCAGCGTGGTCCTAATGGCGGCCAACTCAGCGACCGAAGCGCCACGCGCTGGCGAATGATGTCGGGTCTCGGTGTACGCGCGGGGTGAAACCGCGCGCCGGCTGCCTGATCCGTTGCTCGCAGCCATAACTGAAGGCCCGGTGTCGACCAATTCGTCCGCGGCGGCAGCCAGCTCGTCCAGACTGGTTGACTGCTTGAACACCCGTAAGAAGCGGTGTGCGCTCGCGGGGAGGTATTCGAGCCATCGAATGCGCAGCACGTCCTCCGATACCTTGTCGCCGGCGAGAGCGCGCATGTCACGGAGTAACCGGGACGGCTTCTTGTCGCCGAGCTCCAACTGCACGAGCAGTTTGTGAATCTGCCGGTCGACCGCGTCCGAAAGGCGACTCAAAATGGCGTCCTTGAGACCGGCATACTTGTTGCTATCCGGTGGGTGCTGTATGATGTCCGCGACCTCTTGCAGCGTTTCGGGGTCCAACGTTGAGACGACCAAATTGTATTTAGAGTCATCCCGCTTTACCTGATTAAGATGAAAGGCAGCCTCGACCTGCACGAACCACAAAGCTGGGTTGGTCCGCCAAAAGCTGGGAAGGCGACAACTCTGCACTGCACTAACATCCGCAGGAGTGGGCACCAAGGGATCTCCGGCGTCGTCGCCTTCTCCATCCAACAATGGCCGCATGTCGTGCTCAAACGGCACCTGTTGCTTGGTGCTCAAGCCGCCTTGCGCTTGGATTGGAATGACGAGTCCGTTTTGCTACAGAGGTTGACGCTCTTGATCGTCCGGAGTGAAAAACTCAGCACGATCTGATTCTATTCCGGCCGGCGAAAGAACTGGAGTCTTCGGTGGTGTCTTAAACATGAACGCCGCAGGTATGGCGGAAATTGCCACGGTTCTTGAATTTTGCTTGCTGGTATGCGACCTCGCTCTGCCGCAATCACGTCGGGGTCACCACTTTGGAGAATGCGAGTCTCCGCTACTTGTAATTTGGGATTGCGGCAGGTTGGGCGTAAAATAACCGAACTCAGTTGTTTTAGTTAACATAATAAAATAATCCGAATTTATTGAACAAATATAAAACACTATTTACAACTTAATATTACAGAGCTCTTGATTTTGCGACTATCTTTCGCGCCGGCCGGAAGCTCTCTGTGCGAGAGGTTTTCGTTGCTGCTTCTAATTGTCTGTGGCGAGCGGGGCGGAAGGCGCTGCAGTCTGAAATCTGCCGGTTCTGCCGAACTCCTAAAACTCTTGCCGCGGCACTAGCACTTGCTTCCGCGCGCGCCTGCGCCTCGCCTCGACCGCCACATACCTTTCAGGTATTATTTTAGTTAATGAAGGAGAACAAAAAACTGTTGGTATCTGTGATTCATTTAAATTAAATGAACCTAAAAATTTTTCGTATATGAATTGACTGTATCGACATATTATAGATATCCACATATCGACCTGTTTACCCCTTCAATCGTGATATTTAGAAATATTACTTTAAGTACTTTGAATTTCTCACTTGTGATAACATATTAACGTATTGCGTATTTTTTGTTTGTACTTTGCATTATCTTTTTTTTTTTTTTAAGTAAAAAACTTCTTTTTTCAACAATTGTCAGTTAGTATTTTCTAATCATCAATCGATAAGTTGATTGAGTTTTAATGATTTTATCCACAACTTTGACAGAAAATTCACTCGCACTTTACTCTCTGTGTTCTGCTAATTAGATATGCTTAAAAGTCGATTTTCGTTGAACTATTAATATTATACGAATCTGAGTTTCGTGGCCCGACGGATCGTTATTGTAGGCCCATATACTTAGCACGGGCCGCTTCTTCTGCGAACCTCAATTTCTCTGAATATTATTTAATTCCTTTTTCAAGCGATTTGTTGTAATTTCATAATTTTTTTTAATCCCATATACTTCATCAGTATACAGAATAACTTCTCCAAGATTATAAAATGGTATTAATTATTTGCGAAATACCAATACGCGTATATCGACTAGCAGCAATATGAAATAATTTTCTTTTTTTTGAAAATCAATATTCAAGACGCTAAAAATTGTCGTGATCGATGTCCACCAGAACAACTATACAGTTTTCGATTGCCAAATTTGTAAAGCGGTTTTCCTTCCGTACTTCAATTATTTTTGAATAGCTTAAGCTTTCGCGGACTTTGCAAAAATCACTCCTATGTGAAATCACTGAATTTTATTTATTTATAATCCGAAACCAAAAATTTAAGCATTAAAATGAATTCAAATTATTAAGTATTTGAAAAGGTGAATAATATGCTAACTCAATTTAAAGAAATTCTGGATTATATTAGCACTCTTCTGCCTTTATTAAAATTGTTATAAACATAGGATTAAAATTGCTGATTACATCAAATGTTAGTCGAGTGCTTTCGAGATTATTTTTACTACAATTTCAAATGTACAAAATTCTTTATACTGCGCTTAACTTACAGTGTTAATTGTGTATACGCTAAAATGGGTGTCTAGCGGCTGCATTACAGCTGTTACTCGCTGCTCGACCTTACAATTATTGATTTTCTTGACGTTGGTCTTCTTGTTGATGCTTTGACTGTCTTTTGGTGGTTCTTGCTTCGTTGCAATTCCACTCTTTTTGTACCGCTGTCGAGTAGTAAAATTTCGCTCGCGTTTTACATGTAAGAAAAATATAAACAAAAACAAATTAGATATAGTTCGGTATAATAATTTTTGTGCGTTTGCCTCCCGCTTATGTCGCTGCAGATTTGAGTCTCGTTCCTTTTGGCTAAATTTTAAATTAATCTAGCTAAGTTTTGGAACGAATTTGTAACGCCAGCGCTTATTGCGAATTTAAATTGCGCGCCGCGTTACAATAGTTCAACGAGAATCCGCTAGGTGGCCGCCCGCTCAATTCAACCGCCTCGAGTTCAAACTAACTCCGAAGGGGCATATAAGCGATAACGCAACCGACACTAAGCAGGCTCTGGTAAACCGGCTTTAGATAAGAAGCCAGGTTAGGACTTCCAGGTTCGGGTTTACCTAAGCTTCGATAGTGCGGCTGGCAGGGTTCGACCTCCAGCTTGCCACACACAGGTGGAGGCTAACCCCCTCCACCTTTACACTTAAAATCATACACGCGTTTAACGTGTAAAGCGTTCGCGACTAACCACCACCCCGACCGACACTACCCTGCCGCGATACCGCGTGGAGGGTCGTCGACTCCACCCTGCCACGATACCGCGTGGGGGGCTACCGACGTTACAGGGTTCTACCCTACCGACATTTCCGAACTAACGTGGCGGTTAGTACAGAACGAAGAGTTTTATCTTCGACGCGTAAGCGTCGAATATAAAGCTCTCCTTCTCATTGTATATATAGATATTAAGCGTTAGTTCGTTAAGTAACAGTTTATTGACTTGGACATACACCGCGACATACACTTGTGCTAACCTTAGAGTCACGCACACCATCTAACCTTAGTTATAAAATAGTCACCGAATTAGTTAACTGACTGCGGATAATTCCATTCCCAGCAATATCGACCGTAGAGAATCGACACCTAAGGGTATTAATATTGTAAATTTATCAAGTAAATAAACCGTTTCACTTAGTTACCCTAACTACTGCCTCATTATTCTATCCTACATCATCCACGGGAGATAATCGGCAGTCCGAGTGGTTTACGCTGTGGGGCGCAACTCGCGGTAATCTACGCTACCGACAGAACACTGCAGTACGCGACACCAGCGCCACCTTGGTGCCCGCCTACTCCAGCGTTACAAATTTTCAATCGTTACAATACAGTAAAATATCTATTCATTTAGACAAAATTTGTGTTATATTTTAATAAATTTTAAATACACTTATCAAAATTTATAAAATATAAATTTTGCTACATTACATATTAATTTTTCTTGGGCACTAAAATAAATTTTTCAAAAAAATTATTGTAAAAATTAATAGATTTTAATTAATAATTGATACAAACGTATTAAAATTTATCGTAAAGTTAGTATGCAACTCCTTCAGTATAAATATTAGTAATTTTTACTTAAAACATATTAAACTTTAGTATAATATTTTTCTGAGTGTAGGAGTTACATTTTTAAAATAATGCATTAAATTATTATTAAATTTGAAGTCTCTGGTAGAAAATAAAACAATCCTGCTAGTTAAAATATTAAGCACTACCAAATTTTTTGAAGCTAATTATTAGATTTATATTTTCTAATTTCTGGCTAAGCACCTGTTAGCGAGCAGTGCGGTAGTGCTGAAGGCTAAAATTACCCTCTATAGATAACATTAACTTCCTAAAAACTATTTTTTTAACTTTTCAAACTATTTTTTTTAATAATAAAAACTTATTTATTAATTTATGAATTAATTAATTAATTTAAAATTGGTCATTAAATAGAAAGCAGCCATCTTCTGCTTGAAAAGCGTGAGGAAAATACGCAATCATTAGCTAAAATCTGCTTAAGATTTTTACTAGGTACCAGATAAAAACTTTACCAGGGGTATTATTATAAATATAGGAAGAATAAATTAGTTTGGAGGAAGCTAAGCGCCAGTAAATTGGTAGCGATTTTAAAATAAAGTAAATATGAACAACAGAAAAAATATCCAACAATTCTGTTTAAATTTTTTTATTTTACATGTGCATAAGTGATAATTTGATGCTACATAAATCTGTCTTGAATCAATCTTGCTTGGTTTATATTTTGCTTACAATTAATTTCTCCTCTGCAATTATATTTAATAATGTGGAGTTTACAAAACAAATGCTTCATATTTTTTCATATCTTCTGTGAAACAAGTTACCAATGAAATATTGAATATTAAATAAACAAGCATTTGTTTTTTAAATATGCGTGATAAATACTTTTTATATTATTAGCAAAAAATAACATTTTATACTTAAGTAATGCATTATATTTTCATTTTCTGTATTATATACATAAAAAAATGTTGCTATTTCTGCCTACAATAATGTCCATTGAAACTTGAAATGCTTTCTAAAAAAATTAGTTCATTGATGGGCAACGTTTACATTAGTTGCATGAGCTATTATTAATACTTGAAGGTTTTTGTTATTTAAATTCTCAATAATCATTCTAATACACAGATCCGGTATTTTCCAATTTGTAAAAAACTTCAATGCTTCTTCTGCTTCATCAACCAACAGTTTTCTTCTTAAGCTCTTTTCGTATTTTAGTTTCAACAGAAGTCCGTAAAATTTAAATTTATCGCCAAAATCATTCGATTCTACAATCTCTTTGAAAGTATCATTAACATGCGTTGCTAAATCAATTAGTTCCCCCTTTATTAAAATATCATACATCGTCGTGTACTTGTTAATTTTTGTCTTTCTTAATCTATCGACTTCTTCTGCACACTGCTCCGAAAAATTGCCAATTTCTGGTATTGGAAAGAACTGCGCACGAATCTCTTCGATCTCCTGAAGGCATTTTTCATTCTCTTGACTGAAGTGCAGTCCAATATGTTTCAACTTAATTACGTGCTGCTTAATGGTGCAGAAAAAATTGTCGTTCAAATTAAAAACGAAGTCAACCAAGTGTAAAGGCGTTCTGTTTTCAACGTCCACAGCGTTTATATCTGCGCCGTAATTCAGCAAAACCGAAGCTGCACTGTAGTTCCTGCTTCCATAAGCGCGATGAAGCGCCGTCTGTAACCTACGATTTTTGGAATTGACTTCCGCTCCGAATTGCAAAAGAGTCAAAAGTACTCTGTCTAATTCTTCATCGTCTGTCTGGTCGTGAAAGATCGCCCATTCCAAAAGACTGTAGTCTGAAGAGTCTCTCATGCTTGGGTCAGCTCCCTTCTCCAGCAGTAGCTTTAAAATGCTAAGTTTTTTATTGTCGTCCCTCGCATTGTCGAGAAGCACATAAATAGGACTGAATCGTTGCTGCCGCTTTTTCTTCGATTTAAATGCCACGGACTGATGTTTAGTACGAGCTTTCATGTGTCTTTTAACGTCAGCGTTATGATCTATTAAGATTCTTGCAACGTCGAGGAAGGAGTACCGAAGAGCCAAGTATAGTGGTGCTATGTAGTCTTTCGTTTTAGCATTTACGTCCGCTCCTTTATTTAGAATCTGTTCAATGATCTCAATTTTATCACTTTCCTCAAAAAAGTAGTCGCGGGCTAGCAGATCGTGCAAAGGAGTTGCACCAATGTTGTCAGTGATGTTCACCTCTGCTCCATGATGAAGCAAAAGACGAATAATTTTCTTTCGTTTTTCGATCATGACTTTTTTAACGTCTGGGTTTACAGCAAGTTTTTTTTCGAACTTTTCAAATTTCGAAAAGCCAAATTGTGGAAATTGTGGAGCGCGGAACTTACTGCGTTGCAAAGTGAGGAGCTTTTGTATTTCGTAGTGGTAAGAATCATACATTTCAAATTCTAATCCCTCATTATTAGTCGATATGGTTTTAGAAAGCTCTTCGAAAGAGCATTGACAAGCTAAATGTAGCGGTGCCAATCCTTTACTATCTTTTGCGTCTACATTAACTTTCTTCTTCAACAGTAATTCAACGAGTTTGGGTTTTCTTAGGGTAACTGCGTAATGCAACGGAGTCCAACTATCCCAAGCAGCATCGAAATCTTCATACTTACGGTTCAATTGAATCATATGCCTATACATTAAGCTCTTGAAGATTGCGGAGAATCCTTTGTCTTGTACGCAGTGAGCATTTCTTTCAAAAAGAATTTTCATAAGTAAATCTCTAATCTGTTCTTTTTTATTCACACAAGCATGATGGAAGGCAGACATTCCACTTTTATCTTTAAGAGTAATATCAGAACCTCGTGACAAAAGTATTTCGATGGTTTCTAAATCGCCACTTTGTGCTGCAAAATGTAACGGCGAAAACCCAGGAAAATTCCTTGCCGAATTTTTCACGCGACGGTTAATTATACATTGATCAATGTTTAAAAAATATTTTATAACGCTTGTGTCACCGACATAACAAGCAATGTGAAATGGGCAAAATCCTGCATAGTCAGTGGGATTGATTTTTTCATTAACGTAGGTATTCAAAATCTTGCTTACTACTTTCCTATCATTGAGTTTTATGATGCTTTGAAACGGGCTTTGAAATTTATGATCAATGCTGTTGAAAGAAAAGTTTTTATTCAATATCAGCTGAATCATTTCACTGTCTTGCATTTCAATAACATAATAAATGGGGGTGTCAATGAAATCCTTTTTAGCATCTTGTACTCTGCATCCGTGATCAAGTAGTATTTTAGCTATTCGTTTCTGATTTTGTTTTAGAGCTAATAATAACAGTTCGTAATCTTTCCAGTCTTGGTCAATTATATTTTGAACAGTTAATAGTTTAGTGACTAACTTTAAATTTCCCTCAGAAACTATTATTTCTAAAATTATCACGTCAGGAGTTTTCCTGACGTTAAATACTCTTTACGCTACAAGCGGATGAGTTATCTCAACTACTTGTACGCGTGACAGGATTTTAAGCCTAGGAACTGAATGCTATTAGCTTGGGATTTATTTTATTTTAATAAAGAGAATTTCTACTGAAATTTTCCCTACTTGCTACTACTAGAATCGAAGTTTAAGACTTGTGAGAATGGGTAGTATTTGATGGAAAGTCCGATAGGCAATAAATATCCTACAGATAGGGACGCCCGATTTTTAAAGAAAGAATCGACGTGATAGAATCGTATCTTAGAAAAAACCTTGGAATCGGTCTTTTAAAAAAAATCGAAGAATCGAAAGATTAGATTCTATTTTTGTGTCAACAAAAATTAGTCAAGAAAAAATAAAAAATATAAAATAATCATTTTTTCAGGGTTTATGAAAATTAACTTAAGAAATTAAAAACTTATTTTAGAAATTTTAAAAAAATGTTAATTTTTGCCATTATTTGAAAAATACAGTTTCTTCTAATTTTCTAATGATATATTCACTTTCAGATTAGGCACACTTTTGAAACTTCGTTATTTAATATTATAGAACTGTATAATCCAGCAGGAAATATTTTTGGACTTTCTAACCATTAGACTTTAAAACTGAGCAAGAAAGATAGAGAAATAATAAATAAACATCTGCCCCTATATATTTGCGACGACTCGGTCCGTCAACTATACAGCCAAACAACTGCAGCTGCCTCTGTATACCTACGACGCTCTCGACCGATCGAGCCTAAAGAGAGAAGTTTCCAAATGCTCTCTCTCTCTCCTAGTTTTACTCCGATTTCCTTGAAACTTTGGGAAAATATTCTTAACATATTGTGCTATTAAATAAAAACAATACAAACCAATAGAATTTTTTAAATTTCGAAACCCTTGTAAGCCCTTTTCTATCCCTTTTCTAAGCATATATAATTTACTTTCAAAGGTGATCTACCAATCTATACATTTCTTCGAAATAAAACTATAAAAAAAAACCCAAAATCTTATATCATTTATGATTTTACCATTAAGAAGATGGCTTATGACAAAGGTTTACTCAAAGTTTCAAAAATGCATTGATTTCTTTTTTAAAGGAGGAAGACTCCTTTACTAAGATAGTTTTCTACACAAATAAAATTTTTTATTAAAAATTACCGTGAAAATGATGGTAAACTTGGGGCAAAAATCTCGTATTTTTTTTTTATTTATTATTTTTTTTTTATGAAGACTAATTTTACATAAGATTATATTTGAATTAATTTTAGTTTAATATTGTAATTTAATCTCGTATTTGAAATTTTAATATTCATCTTTATAATTTTTAATTGTTCGTGACATCAAATTTTATTAATTTTTGTGTCGGATTTTTATCATACTATCATGATAAAATTTTATTCTATGAAAAATGCGTGATTTCTAGTAAAATAAAAAAATAATTTTTACCATGAAAAATGGAGGTTGACCTATTCTACCTAACCTCAATTCAATTTTCTGTATAACAACAAAATTCTAACATACAATTTGTTAATAATTTGAAAATTATTTTTCCCAACTCAGGCATGAAATAGCTTTCATTTCACGCTAGAAAATAGCACAGAAAAATGAGCATTTCAAGCGGTTAACAAAATTGTTTGTACAAGCAGAATAAAAATCTTTTCATCGCTTATAGCGGGACTTACCGGGTAATAAAGTCTTTTTTCCACGCCACCGGCGGAACTTACCGGGCAAAAAAGTAAATTTTTTTTTCTCTTTTTTGTCCACTTCAAGCTACTTTTTACGATTTCTGTGCACAATCATCGTTAAGGAGACAAATATTCACTTTCTTCGTTATTTGGCTTTAAGCCCTAACAGCCAGGAGACAAATAAGGTTTTACAATTTTATATTTGCAATAATGTAACGCTACTGACTTTCTTAGATTTTCATAATCTAGTATTTCTGCTATTTTTCTGATCTATAAAAAGTTATTAATAAGTAAACAAAAAAAAATAAATTATAAATTTATTCTAAATTTAATTGACTTCGGTGCTGTGTAATTGCAAAATGTAATTTTATTCCACTTTAAGTTTGCTTTATTTTTAGTTTTATTTATCCGCTACCTCAAATCCAAATTTATATATTTTCAGGTTTTGCGCAAACTTCAGTACACATCTCCTTTTACTTCATCGAACACTTTTATAGAGTTTTAAAGCTTAAAGCTGCCTCAGGCTCCAATATTAAAATTAATGCTGCGTCTCACTATCTCCTGGGCTGGACGATGACAGCAAAATCTAATTTTTTTCCTTTTAAATCTTGCAGCTTAACCGCTTACCTGAAAAAAGTAAATTGCTGAAAAAAGTAAACAAAACACAAAGACTCAATTTAAACATTTTAATTACAACTAGCAACAATAACTCGCTCGCTAACGCTCGCTCGTAAATGAATACTGATATGACAAATTATTAATATTAAACTT
>JAWWML010032603.1:0-11864 GCA_035047165.1 Ormyrus rosae
TGTACTTTCGATTGGCCCAGTCAGTTTTTTGAAATCGCTAAAGGCAGATTTCACATGCTTATTCGGCTATAGCCTTTTATCAACAAGTTTGTACAGTTATAGATATTCTACAGAAAAGCATATTCGATACAAGCTTCCAACTGCATTATCATAGAAAAAAGTTGAATTCAAGTAGCTTGCAAAGCAGGTAGGTTTACTTCGATGATAGCATGAGTGCTTTTTCAATAATGCGGTGTTTTTATCATATAATTATGCAATTTTTTTTCATTATAATAAAAATTTATATTAATATAAAAATAAAAAATCCAGCTAATTGCACAAATTTTCATCGAATTTTCCTGACAATCGGGAAATATCCCCATTTTTTTTGTATTTTTTATGGAAATGACGACGGAATTACTCATTTATTATAGCATATTCGAATTCTGCAGTCAAAAATCTATAAGAAATGAGTTGTAAGAAGTAAAAAAAAATTTTGGTTTTCTTGATTTTACACTTTTTGCAATAGCTCTATCCGTTGTCGAGATATTCGATTTTGTCACAAAAGTTTTCCAAATCGCCCAATGCGCGCCCGAGGCTTAGCATCTGCAATCCGGCAGCCCGACCGGGATACAGATGTACGACTAGGAGTTCCGCACTCACTAGACTACGCCGGCCCGAAACTTACCCGTCTCATCCGTAAATCCAAGCCTCCACCAGTTCAATGCCGGTAACGTAGAAAACGGGCCTAACGACCGTGACTACAACATTAGCAACTTCTATACACCTAACAGGCCTAACAACTTTGGAACGTTTTAGCAGTGAACTTTTTGTATATCCCTTCTGTTAGGTCAACGGGTCTAACACACAGTGGCCACGCTATTAAGCTACAGCTACTCTGTAACGTTGGATTTCGCCACGTGGCGATCTTCCGTGCAACGAAACTGGATGTATCGCGACCCTCTAATTCTATTAAATATAATCCTTTTAAGGGCGCCAGGTGCTGCTCGTCAGCACCGAATTTGTATTTTACTATTTTACTTGTACGCAGGTGGAGACTCTTCTTCTCGGAGGAGATTCCGCCGGACTCTTACCACCCAGAAGACGGTGGCTAAAACCTGCTCGCTGGCTACTCTAATTATACTCTGAAAACGACACGAAAAAGATACGCGCAGGAACGGGGAAAAACTAGGATAAAGTAATAATCGTAAATTAACATTAACAAGAAAAACGCTGGCTTTATTAAGCTATCTATTTTATACACTCTCGAGCAATTTCGCGTAACCGGGTCGTTCCCGGGATTCGTCCTCGTCTGGACGCCGCGTCGCCGAGCACTCGCGAATCACGCAGGAAAACCCCAAGAAAATGTAATTACTCACTCTAATTACCAAACTCTGGAGCACACACGCTGCAAAGCTAACGCTGGACTCGGGACGCAGGCTCTCCGAAAATTCTCTCTGCACGTTCCACGCACAAACTCGCTCACACAACCGGTCAGTAGGCCAGGCAGACGACGAATGGCCAAAAATGGCCGTCTTCTTTCTCTCGCTGGTCTTCTTTTCCCGCATCATTGTCGCGGGACGTGGTGAACGCTGATTGGCTGCTGGTGGTCCGCTGATTGGTTATCAGTGTCAACCAATCGTCAAATCAGTCGCCGAATATCATTGACTAACGCTGACATCTATCGCAGCGTCTAGCGATGCTTCGTTTTGAATAGTCGCCGTTTCTCTGCTTTTCGCTGGCTAACGTACCACCTTTAGGTTTTGTCGGTGGACGTGCAGCCTCACAGCTGATAATAATGAGTCAGCGCGGCGGGGGGGAAAAATCTCTGCTTCAATCCGCCCCTCTCTGCGCCTCCACTTTTTGCTAGTTGCAGAGAGAACGCCGTGCGCATGCCTGTCAGCTGCGCCTGCAGACTCCGCATAAGTGCGTCTCTCGCGCACTCGTGGCGCGCACGTGCCAGCTGACGTGACGTCACTCGCTGCTCTCTTCGTGCACGCGGCCGCGTACGTCTGCTTGCCGGTCCTTCGCTGGTGAAATCTTCTTCGCTGGGATGTTCCTCCTCGTCTCTGGTGCTCTGTTGATGTGTCGCTTGTGTTCGCTGGTCTGCTGCATTTCTTCAAGTTTGCTGATCCTGATGTTGCTGCGTTGACGGTGTGTGTGCAACTCCAGGCTACAATCTTTTTTCTCCCCGTTAAATCCCCTTTAACGACGCGGAAATAGGTAGGTCTCGGCGACGCGTTTTTCAGGCAAGGAGTCGTTGCCTTGGCCTTTTCGCGACACTCACTCGTCCACTCTTTCATTTAGTTTTTCCTAACCTCTCATAACACACACTCTCTAATCTCATTCTATTTTCTTTAATGCTGTCTATCGCTGGAACAAGCCTGTAATTTTAATAACTCATCTATCCTTAATTTTACTAACATTTATCTATTTACAGTACAACTCGGCTTATTGATTCACTGGAAGTGCTTACATGTAAGTGGCTCGCTTACCCACTTGACATGCAAGGTTTTCGAATCAACTTTTAGCCTAGTGGCTCTAATGAGTTAATTTTTGGCTCTAATACTATAAAAATTCCAGTGAATCTTTTAAGCCTAATTGCAATACTCTAACTTCTCTCCTTCCTGAGTAATAGAGCAAACAAATTGTGTAAGCGAGCTGAGCGAACACTATTTTGACTATTATTGAAATCACTTCCTTTTAGTCCTCAATAATTTAATATAACATTTCCATCCCCTCAGAAAGCTTTGAAACCCACCTGAAAGGATTTTGTCTAGAAAAAGTTGTCTGGGAGAGAGTAGCTCTGTTTTATCGACAGAGCTTACTCGTCTCTCTCTTACGCAAGCGGTTAGGTGAGGAGATTTGTGCGGAGCGCAAATCTCGTCACAACTCTACCCAACAGGCCGAACGGCCGTGAGTAGAGTTAGCGCTGTTTTTGTATTACCCGCGGCTATTCACTCCACCCGAGGAGTGAAAGCCACCCGTTACGAATCAAATACAGCGATTTTTGCGTTACTACATTTAATCTCCGTATGATAGACATTAAACTAGAATCTTCGTATCTTTTTTTGTTAACAGATTGGCGGAGGTAAAACGATTACCGTACCAACGACGGCTACAATCAACGCCACGCTTAAAGACACCGAAGCCTCTTAATTTCTTGCAATGTTTTTCTTTTATTTTTGTAAATAATTTATTTTGTAGTCATTTAAAGGATCTGCCAACTAAAGCTGGAATAAACTTCCAAGAGGAAATCTATAAAATTCGACGATAAATCTATAAACAAGTGAATATAATTTTACCGGTTTTGAAAATATCCTACTTTTTGCATTGGTAACTCCCCCTGAAATTGAAAAAGGAAGAAAATGAAACCTTCCAAATTAAAATTGAATGAAAAACAAAAAACATTCTCATGTTTTAGACAAATATTTTTTTAATGAACTCTATCTGCATTTGTTGAATGATATTTACAGCTTTTAAATTTTTATTCAGTTCGTAGGGAACACCTCTTTAACATATATTACCAGTCAGGTTATTAAACCTTAAATAGTTGAAATATAAAATTAGTCTATATTTCGTGCAAGACCCTCCTTAAGTCTATAATTAAATCTCTCGTGCCGCGCGCCAAGACTGGCCGAGTGCCTTGTGTTTGTTGAATATCTCAGAAAAATAAAAAAATCCCTCTCGAGTAAATGGCTATACGTGTGTAAAATTTTTTCCCCTTTCGATCTAACAAGTCAAAAAAAATATTAAAAATGTAGTTTTTGAGATACAGCACGTTTCATGTTTTTTCAAGGTCAAATTAAGCAAGTTTTGGAAAACTGATAACACCATCGGAAAGCTGAGAAAAAAATACATCGAAATTACCTGATCATCAATTATTTTAGGTAAATTTAAGTCCTTTAACCTCTTCTGACCGGCACCATGAATGTACAAATAAAAACATTTTTTTTTCATGGATCTATTATTCTTTTGCCCTAAAAACTTAAAATATACAGACATATCCCTTAGTGTATATATATTCTTATATAAATGCGTGTCCACATATGTGGACACTACTACTATTTGGAAAAATTGCATGGAAGTCATTTATATATTCAAAAAATAATCCATTAGAAACTCCAACTCCTTTCATCCCACGGGTTAACCGTGTTACTAAAGAAATAATCCACAATAAATATTTTTTATAGCACTTTTAATTTAAAAACGGTCGCGATAGATTTTGCTTTCTTCCGACTGCAATTATAATAAGCAAAAATTAATTTTTAATTAAATAATGTGATCACTTATTGTAGAATTTTATTCAACGTAGTTAATACCACAGGCGATTTCATAAAAAAAAATCGCAAATTCAATATTTGTCCACATATGTGGACGTCGGTCAAAAGAGGTTAATCACGAAGAAAAAAATATATATATATTTTTGTATATATACCCGCACTCGTCTTATTTCTTATTTCTTATTTAAACTCGGGTAGTGCGGGAATCATATATTTTGCAACCTCAATGCTGTTAAAGAACGTCTATATATATATATATATATACCCGAGTTTAAATAAGAAATAAGACGAGTGCGGGTATCACTTTGGTTACAAGTTGCGTATACTACTATTTCTAAACTAAGTGCGCAAAATTCGATTTTCCATACCCCTTTAGCGTAAACAAAGCTTGTTTGTTCCGCATTTCGGGCTCGCAATGCGCAAAGTATTCCGCATTAAAGCGGAGAGTAAATCACTTTGCATACTTCTGCCCAAATAGTTTTCACACTGAAAATAGGCTCAAAAAAAAAAAAAAAAAACATTTTCCATGCACTCGTAAAAAAAAGTATCTTGTATAACAGGTGCGAAAAGCTATTGCACTCGTGTGAAGTTTACAACACTTGATTGCGGTTAGCACGCACTCGCCTTCGGCTCGTGCGTCGCCTACGTCTTGTGTTGCAAACACATAGCCCTCTTTCCGCACTTATTATACTATGCACTGTTATACTACGAGAGCCGAAAAATCAAGTCAGAGTCGTGATTTTGAAGTTAGCAGTATAAAAAATTTTCCTTGATCGACGAGGTGTATAATAAACATTACTTACTTCTCTATGATGAAGTTCGTGCAGGTACAATGTAGATAATGACATGTCAATCGTTGTTAATTCTACGGAAACATCAGGTTCATTTCTTAAATGTCTTGACGCTAATAAAGATGTATTAAGTGACTGATAACATGCTCCAACTTGTAAAGCGTGAAGTAAGCTCTTTTCATTCACTTCTAAAGGGCCTTCAGCTCTAGTGAGACCTCGTCTAGTAATTTTATTCAGACATTCTGATTTATTCGAGTTAATATTAGAATCAAATAGAATATTTGAAGATATTCCTGCTTCCTGTTGATTACAGTTGCTTAAGAAGTTATTTACATTTGGCATTGTTGTTGGATTACTTAGAGTGCTTTGTAGAAGTCGCGAGACTACATCATTGTACTATGAATGGAAAAAAAATATATGCATTATCAGAGTAGATAAATTTTAAAGTTAAAACGTAAATATCAGAAAAATCCTTACCTCAGGACCTACGTAGGATAAACTATTTAAACTAGTATAAAGTGGATTATTATCTAAATATCCAAGATTTGTAGCTTCTCGTTTAGCTCTTTCTCGTAAAGCTATAATAAAATTTTCTGCTTGGCTAGGAGGTTTCCATTCAGGATTAGTTAGCATGAAATGTATTAGTGATAACTCAGTCTTACCATCCTCAGCTTGAGTGTATTGACTTGATAATGGTGGAATACATCTTTCTCTTCTTTCAGGATTAAAATTTTCTACATCGTTATTTTCTGGCTCATTTATATTTTGCAATAATGTATGCCACATTGGATTACCATGTTTTTTAATATCCATTTGAGCAAAACTACAGACATCGCCTACTCCAGTAACTTCAATTGTAAAATTCCGATAAAAATCAACTATATCCAATGCTCTGTGTCTTAAATAAAAGCATAATATGTAAGGTGTTAAAAGGGGTGATATTAATTCTTCAAGTAAATGAATTGCTCGAAATTGGAAAAGTTCAGATACTTGAACTCTCGTTGTTTGCGTGTGAGCTTGATTTCTCCAACTATCTGGACTATAATGTATGTGCGCAACAACGGCTGTTAATAAGCTTCTGGGACACCAAACTAAATTTTCATCAGGAACAAGTGTCCTGCAAATAGCTGTCAAACTTCCAGCTATTGTCATTATCATGAGTGTGTGCTTTACATTCAAAAAATCTTCATCATAACATGCTAAAACAACAAAAACAGCAAATATGCTTCCGGAGACAAACGAAATATTTTTTGCTATAACGGCGACCAATGGAGATGTAAATAAACTCATATATTTAGCTGCTGGTCGATATGCTCTATTTAATCGAGCATTTAATTCATGATCCAATTCATTAAAATGTCGTAAATAAATTCTTCCGTACAAAGACCACATTCGTATCCCGAGAGCTCCTGGCTCTCTTTTCACTAGCTGCAGAAATAATTAAAAATATTATAATTAATTATTACTGAAAGGAAATAAAATAATAAAATAATTGCATATCAAATAATTAAAAAATTTTATTAAAAAAAATATAAACGTAAAACTAAAAACTATAGTAATACGATAAAAAAAAAATTTTAATCGATATTTATTTGAATCCATTTTTTATATTAAAGTAGATTCGATGAAGGTCTAATACAAAATATCTTGTATAGGTCTGATAAGCATTATAATAGGTTTCGTAAGCCAATAATAATTTTCTTAATCTTGATTTAATTATTTTAGTTTAAGGAGGTTATATACTGGAAAAAATTCCATAACTCAATTTTTTTTATTCGATTATTTGATTCTATATTTTATTAAATTGAGAAAATGTGTTGAAAATCTACCAATATTTTACAGTTTTTCTTAATTTAAAAATACTAAACCAAAAAAATTTAACAAAAAATTAGTGTCAAGACAGAAAGAGATAAAAAACAAAGATTTTAAACCCTGTTAGATGACAATTCATATATCCGTTCATTCTGGAGTTTACGCCAAAGCAGAAAATTTAAAATAGTAATAACTCTGGATCAAATGGGCCTACAGAATACAGTTTGAACCTATTTGATCAAAATATACTATATTTTTGATAGATAATTTAAAGAGACACAATAATCATACAGATTTTTTTCAGGCTTTTTATAGGAGGGAAAAATCAGTATATAACCCCCTTAAGGAATTTCATACGCTACATTCGGGAAATGAGGAAAGGGGTGACCCCTCTTTCCTCGCGAGCGGCTCCCCGTCATCACGCGCCCCCTCCGCAGCCGACGGGCTCAATATTTTGTTTACGTTTTCCCTTAGTTCTTTGTCAAATTTGCGGTAATCGATTAATAGCAAGGCACATTTTGATTCATTGTTTTTCTATAAAATTATCGTCTGTTTTAACTTAACCTCTATGTTTTTTATCGTGAATTCTTACGCTTAAGCCCTTCATAACCTCTCTTTTTTATAAGAGCCCACGTTGAAAGGGTAAGGTGCGTTTTATACACATAAGAATCGTACACGTAAACATTGTACACAATTTAGCATGGCCCAATATATCTATATATAAATTTCACCAATGTTAAATTGTGTACAATGTTTACGTGTACGATTCTTATGTGTATAAAACGCATTTTTTTTAAACCGTGGGGATAAAAAATTGTGAAAAAAATAATGTATTTTTAATTTTAACTAAGGAATAATATAAAAAATTTTCAAGGTATTCTCATGGTTTCATGAAATGTGTGAAACCTCTTAAACGTATGTTTATTAAGGCAGATGGAAATTAATGTTGTTATGAGTATTTGTGATGTGAAGACATTTCTTCACAGGGTTTCACGGTGTAAAATCAATCTTTGGAATTAACGGCGAAGCGACGCATGAGAGTCCAGCCACACCATTAGAATTTCGCGGGTATAAGTCAAGTCAAGACGATAACTTGCAGAGATGTATGCAAGTCAAGGTGTAACGAAGGTCTTTCGGTTGTGAGAAATCCAAGAGCATTCAGTTGGTCCGCCGGATGCCTCCGTTAACAAATTCTTCTTACCTTGCCGGGCTACTCAGATTAACTCACCGCATCTTGCTAAGTTCGAGCCGTGACCGCGAAGAGGGATGGTCCGGTCATTTCTAAGTAAGGTAGCTTGGACGATAGGTAGGCTTTTTAGATTCAATGACAACAAATTCAATTTTATAAAATAATTAACACTTAGTTTTATTGAGAGAATCGTATCTCGATTATAAAGGACGCAGCGTGCTAGCGTTGTGATGTAGATCGGCTATCAAGCCTCGCATCGCTACTTATTTTGGGTCTCGCGTACGAGCAGTGCAACGCGACGCGAGCTACGCATTTTCGACCTTCCTCGGCTCCGCGCTCGCTTTCAGACATATATAAATTACCTGAGCCTTATTCGAGCGAGAGAGAAAGAGAGAGAAATATTGCGACGTCGGAGACCAGCAGGACGTACATGGTCGCCGGGCGCTACCTTACGCGGATTTTACAAAGTAATCTACTCACACTTCACCCTTAAAAATCTTCACCCTGCTTCCCATCTTCCGGCTAAACTGCTCTGGTTCTGGTAGGCGAAGACGGAAAGCTCAGCTGTGCGGCTGCCTCTGTTGTCGTTCGCATCGATCGCCCGCGGCGGTTCTCCTTTTTTTGAAGGTATAGCGGCTCCTCTGCTGCCGCTTACTTCTGCAATTTCCCACAGCTGATGGTGAATCCGCCTTCGTTGAATATCGTCTTACTCGCGTTCTGCTGCTTTTTAGCTGATTTGTCGAGGCTTCTCCTGAACTTGGGTTACGAGAGCTACTTCGCTTGGGGTTAAGTGAGCGAAAAAGGCCTGAGGGTCGAGACGGGTTCCCTCGAGGCTGAGAAGCGACTGACTAGTCGCTCTCGCGATAATTGTCTTTCTGCTCTGGACTACGCATAGGTGTGCGTGTTCTCTCTCGTATCTTTACTCTCTGTCCAAGGCCGCAGCTATTTGCTATTTACATTTATCGGGTGTGCGCGGCTCCTGTCACCTTGCCTTGCTCGATTTCTAACTTCAAATACTTTTTAATGTGCACGAATCCGCGTTACAAAGGTGACAATTTGCAGAAGCGTGAAGCCGAGTAGAGAAGACTCCGCGAATAACCGATTGAAAAAAAGTAAGCGGCCTGGCTTTACCGCAAATTAATCATGTCCAATCGTCAAAGAACTAGAACGAGGTAAAGCTAACAATGGCGTGACAGCCGATCCTGTGATCAAAATTGGCAGCAAACACAGCAATCGGCAACTCATCGTCACTCTCGAGCCTTGTCTCGCGCGCTTAAACGCAACGCAAATTCTAGTAATTTTATTTACACGGGAAAACGATTTAAATCACTCCGCACCATCTTCTTTTATAAATTATTAATGAGTCTTGTTCACGAATAATTTTTTCTATATTTAAATTTTTAATGACGCTACTGATCGTAAAATAAGCTTGGGATTGGAAAGATTCTAACGGCAATACGAGCAAATATCTTTGTTCTATATTCAATCAATTAATTCTTGAGTGCAGAATGTTTTGGGATGAGTGCGAGGGAGAGAAATTAAATCCGAAACCGACCCGAAGAGAACCTCGACGGTGTCTGTCGATCCTCTCGAAATTAAATCGAGAAAGAGATCTGAGGTAAAAGTTAAAAGGTTTCATAGAATTATCCATTATGCGCGAGTCTGACTCGTTTTTTTTTTTTCATTAAATGAAGGAGGTTGCAAAAAATAAAATCATAGTGATAATCGGATGAAATTATTCTTTTCATCTTATGCGTGCAATTTAACATGCTTTATACGACTCTTACTTCAAAATTATAATTTTGACATGATTTTTCAGATCTCGTGATATAAAATACTCGCGTCGTTTGGGCGAATATTGTCTCACGAGTTAAATACTCAATTTCCACACCTATGTCAAAATGTACTATTAATTAACCTTCTGGCGACCGGGCTGACGTCAATTCGATGGCCCCGAGCTATTTTATCTAAACTCGTTCGAGAACGCTCATTTCATCTAATCTCGAACGCAGCATGTTCTTTTTCTGCCCCTTAAAAATAACAAATTTTAGAAAAACCATCACCATATTTATAGAAATGGAAATTTCCCCAAATTCTTCGTTCACGAACTCCATGAAGATGTAAACTACAAAATTCTTTTTGATTTCTTGATTTCAGATGAACCGTTCCTTATTTATCATGCTCGCCGCAAGGGATGTCGAGAAAAAGATGTTTTGGCAAAACGGCCGTACTCAGCAGTTATCAAAACTTTTTGCTGAAAAAATTATTGAAGCACCTTGAAATATCGACAAATAGATACCAAGTGACTTATTCTAATACAATTGTATCGTCTTGGAAAAAAAAAAAGAAAAAAAAATAATTGTAATAATAAAAGTACCTTTTTCCGATAACAAGAGGATATAACACCCCTTAATGGAATGTTGCTGAATTCAAATTTTTCATCGAAATCACAAAATTCAAGATCGTGAACTTTCCATCATGTTATAGGAGTGTTGCTTTACTTATTGTTAAAATACAATTGGTCGAGTGGTTCGGATAATAATTGTAAAATGCTCCTAAAAAGTTTTCAATGCAGCGAAATTCAAATTTGAGATAAAAATCGCAAAATTGAAAATGTCACAATTGCTTCATAAATTCAAACATGAGGATTCACCTGATTGCCCAACATGCGAAGGAGTCGGTGAGGATGTATATATATATAGGATGTGCCGAGCACGTATTCTTCGTGTGCGCGCGCTACAGTGAGGCGCGCAGAACATGCAAGGCTGTAATTGGACGAAAAATTACACCAGAGAACCTGATAGAATTCATGCTCATATCAAAGACAGCATGGCAGGCAACAAGCGTCTACGCAGCTGAAGTTTTTGAAGACCTACGCTGCGTGGAACGGAAGAGGAACAAGAAATAAAAGAAAAAGAAGACGATTCAAAGGAAATGACGACTTTGACGAGAAGAGCAAATGTTCAGACATGTACGTAGAAAATGACCATGCGTAGAAACACTGGAAAATACGCATCAAGACACACGGACGAGGCTACGAGGCTACGAGGCTACGAGCCTACAAGTAGAGTGGCTAGAAGAGCCATCATCCAGGAGGGTCCAGAGGACAGGACAACGGCACCACCCCGAAGTAATGCCTAACAGCAGTTTCCCGGGTGGTTCAGCTGTAGAGAAAAGGGTTATAGGTTTTAGTGAGTAAGAATCTCACACTACCAGGAAGCGCGGCCTGCCTATGGCCGCGACGGTTGATGAAGATTTCCCATACTCCCTCGTAAAAAAAAAAACACACACATCCATTAATATTATGTAATTATGTAATTGAGTAACAAAATATCACATAACCCATTTTTTTTAAAAGCAATTTTTTTCATTTTCAACTGTATAATTAATTTTGAATAAACAATAAATTGCTTGCAGAAACATCTCAGTGATATGTAGCAAAGAAGGTTATATACAAGTTGTTATATTTTAATCCATCCACGCAAATAACTTCTGAATTTGACCTTTTCAGAAAATATATATTTTTTTTGTATATATACAGCCTACTCAAGTCCTCTTTTTGAGACTTATATGGCAAATCAGAAAATATGTTTGAGACAAAGGGACTAGCCGGATAAGATAGTCAAAAATGCCCCCAACGGTTTTGCCAAAGGGACAGTGATCTCTTGTAGGGCTTGATGAAAAACTCATCTGACCAAATTTTCAGACCTCTAGGTGGTCAGGGGGTCCCTGCAGACCCAAAAAGGTCTCGAAAACTCATTTCGTGATATCTCAGCTTCTAAGATAGCTAGCGGAACCAGCGTGGTATCA
>JAWWML010032614.1:0-11861 GCA_035047165.1 Ormyrus rosae
GTTTGGCATCGATGATAATGCGAAACACATCAAACTCGCCTAACCTTTTACTTTTTTTTAAAAGTTAATTTTTTAGGTTTTATAAAGAGGCACAGATTTGTAAAAAAAAAAGATTAACCAGTTGGGCTGATTAACGTGTATTTTAAATGCAGCCTATTTTAGCTAAAATTGATGCGTAAATTAAATAAAAATAATTGGAAAATCATTGTAAAAGATAAAATATCATTACACTGAAATATTCACCAGCAAACATATTTAATTATTTAATAATGACAAAAACTAGTAGCAATTTCTCGTTGACAAATACAAAACAAGCTAAGTATTAGTCAAAAACTGTTTAACTTTTCTACCAGGGTTTGGACAGAGCTGTAGTATGTTAATTCATAAACGGACAGTTCATGAAAGAAAAAAAATGTAATATTTGTGCTAAATGCTTTTCCCAGAAATACCAGGAAAAATGATATAAGTGTTCTGTGCACGATGAAAGAACGCCGCGTGGCCCAATTATTATTACGTGTTTTTCAATTACAACAACACAATGTGAATTAATTCAATCGATGAAACATAAGATTTACAAAAAATTGACAAAAATTTGAGGTCTGATTTCTGATATTTCTTACATCAATTTATAATATTTTCTAAACAATAAAAAATAAACCTCTTGGGATCAATGACCAGGCGGTAAAGCGCAAGGTAAATTTGTTAAATCGTGACAGGCTGAACAAAACCGTTAGCTTTCATTGATTCGCGCCGATCTTGTTTTATTGAGTATTTTTACATCCCACGCCCTTCACGGTTTTCGTTAAAACAATGAACGTCCGCTCTTTTTTTAAAAGAATTGTAGTTAATTTATTGCAAGAAGTTTATCCGTTTTAGGTAGATAAAATAACAAGTTTTGAATAGCATTTAATCAAATATATTTGATTTGAAAATCTATTAAATAATTTAAATAATTTAATAACTCGTTAATAGCAATGTAACCCTACAGAAAAAATAAATGTGCTAAAACCTACAAGGGGAGTACGGCATTAAACTAAAATAAAAAAAAATTTTAAACTGTTAAATTTATCTTTTGCGCTAAACAAAATTTTAAATTATCCTTCGACTTCAACGCCACCTTACGTTAAGTGGAAGTAAACTTCTAAATTTTCTGAAACATCACTGTAGCAGCTGTTATTTTTCTACTCCATCAATACTGGTCGCTATTCCTGTTGATCTACCTTACTGGCAGTCGACATTCTAAAAGCTACATTTGATAAAGGATAGATCTTTTGAGCCGAAGTTAACACCACATGGTAAATAGTATCACTGATTTACTGACACTCGAACAAAAATTTTAAATAAAAGTCCTGTTATGCCAAAATAAAAATTGATCATTCAATATTTTTATCATTAAAATTGAAAATAATATTGGATACTTCATAAATATATTTATTACTTATGCTATTATTTATCTAATTTTAAGTTTATATATACACACACTTGATAAACAAGTATAATCGGTTGTACTTTTGCTCGTGTTTTCTTTCGTATATAAATTTTATTAATTGTATTAAAGTTTGCTTCATTATTGAGAAACTTGGACTAAATGGTGGGTTTTGACCCCTGATTTTGCGTTTCGAGAGGTGTGAATGGCCTTAGACTTCGTTTGAAAAACTTTTCTTTCGAACTTATCATTGATGAAATATATTGGAATTTTTTATAAGTGGCTTTAAAAATTATTAAAATATAAATTAAAAAGATACGTCTTGAGACGTAACAAAATATAAACTGCATTTAAGTAATTTTTATACTATATTAATTTCATGATAATTAGAACAGTGAAACATTTTTTTCCTTATATTCTGCTCTTTTAGTAATTAAATTATATATACTTAATGTGTTAAATGTGTAGATTACCCAATTTAATTACTACTTTTTCGTATTAAAAATTCTTAGAGTTAAGTCAGTTATATTTAGAATATACAGAAATTAAATCAGATATATTTAGAAGAAATACTATTATCACTTTTAAAGTACATGTAACTTAAAAATCAATTAATCAGTTTTCAGATATATTTAACAAAGTATTAGAGCTTGAATTTTTAGGACTTTCTTATTAAAAATTCTTAGAATTAAATCAGATATATTTAAAAGGAAGACTATTATCGCTTAGGTAATTATCGCTTTTAAATTAGGTATGACTTAAAAATCAATATATTATTCACCTTTCAAAGATATTTTCAACAAAATATTACAGCTTCACTTTTCGTGACTCAAAAAAATCAGTTTTTCACATATTATGAAATTTATGTCTTTTATTAATGTCGTTATTTTAAGTCTTAAAGTATTAAATTTAACTTCGCGTTCGCGCATTAAATAGAACCATAAGATTTACAGCATTTTTAAAGCATTGAAACTATAAATTATCCGCTGATAATATATACCAGTTGTAAATTATCCTTAGCAAAATATATCAGTTTTGCGCACGAATACACGTTACGATATTCCATCCCATTTTTGGTATGCTCGTTTGAGAACCCCATAAAAATTCAGTGGTTAATAAAGTGGAAATGGTACCGGTTTACCTTCATCAAGCAGCCATGGAAGAAGATGCAGACGTTGGTAGACGTTTCATTTCTTTTGTTTCGATAATATATGAATACTGCAACTTATAATACGTAAAAATAATAAAATTCTGATTTCGGTTCGATATCGAAATTCCACTAGAATGACAGGAGTTTCAAGAGATGTAGCATGTTTTCAAAATCAAAATGCGGGAATCCCAGAATAGTATCTTAATTTAGAGGGAAAAATTATCCTTGTTTCCAATCTGATCTACATCTGTGTATTTGTTCACCATGTGAATATGCTGCTGCCTTGTGATTTTTACAATTATGAGTCATAACAATACTAACCACAACATTTATAGCACTTGTTTGTATTTAATGTTCTCATGCAGCTCAAGCAACAAAAACGACAATGACATAATTTCAATCCACTGAAAAATGAATACTCTGTAGCAAGTAAAAATGATACAGTCGTGATGCATTAAATTATTGTTTTTAATAAATGGAATTGTGAATTTTTATATTAAATCGTAATTTTTTTATTAAAAATTTAGAGATCTTTTAGTAGTTTCTATTATTTTGTTGTCACTTTTTAAATTAAGCAATTATTTTAATTGCTCCTAATACGATGTGCTTTTATTTACTGTTCTCCGATTGCTCGAAACGAAAAAGATTCATCCTTTCAATTTCTCGATAAAAAAAATCACTTTAAATATAATAGCCATTCAATTTTTTTATACTGAATATAACATTCCAATCAACGCTAAAAGAGTCCTTTTGTCCGCCAAAAAAATACCGTTCCTGCTCTTCACAGTCGACGAGTATGTGCTTTAGTAGATCGAAGCGCGAAGCCCCCTGAAAGAAATCGATTATACTTTTTTTCATACATTTCCCGGCCCCGATTAGCCTTTCGGCCATTCCCGATCCTAGATCGCCATCAATTATGAGCAAAATGTTTTCAGTCCTCGTTGTCGTATATTCGAGTTCAAGAGCACGTTTGAATAGCTGTTTTTCGCGTGGGCGGCTCATAGTATTCATGAATTCCTCCCCAGTGGAAATAAAAATTGTACAAAAACGTACGGAAACGTATGCAAATGTATGAAAAAAATTAAAAACATATGAAAAAGTAAATTTGGGTTTCATTTCGTACATTTTTATATGTTTACGTACGTTTGCGTATGTTTCCGTATATTTTTGTACGGTTTTATACGGTTTTGTACATTTTTATATGCGTGCAAAATTATTTATTTATAAAATTATTTATTTTTTTTACGTATAAAGAGGGAAGAAAACGCAACAAAACGTACTAAAATGTACGGAAACATACAAATTTATATATGCCAAAATTTACTTTTTCATACTTTTTCATACCTTCTCGTACATTTTCATTTTTTTCTTTGATTCAGCTATTGAAAAAATTTGGTAAAAGTGTACCGAAATGTTAGAAATCGTATGGAAAAGTACGGAAATCTATCAAAACATGGAAACGTACAAATATGTACGAAATGTCGGAATCGAAACTCAAACCTACATTTTGTTGCGTTTTCGTATGTTTACTTACCTTTTTCATACATTTTTTAATTCCATTGGGGCTCGATTGATTTTTTCGATTTTGGATGACGTTCCGAGTATTTTCGTCTTTAATCGGGTGACCTCAATCTGAGGTCACTAACTTTTCTGAAGGTGTCTCATCTGGAGTCCTGAAAAACATCGTATCGTAAATTTTGACCTATTTTTGGTTTTTATTTCAGCCTCATTAGAATATTCGAATGCGCTTCGTTTTTTCGCGATGCTTCGAATACTGGATGGTTGTTGGGAAAATTACGTTTATCAATGAGCTTAATGAGGCTTGTTTGGCGGGAAAGTTAACGGTGTACAACAATTTTTTGTTATTTAGATCGGGGTTTAATGTTGATTAGGATTTTAAAGTAAAGTAAAAAGTAATTTTAAGTCACTTGGACTACACCAGTTAATTTTGATGAAATTATTATTCACCGTCACTTCCGCTTCCTTGATTTTCAAGAGTCATAAAAACTAGATTTTAATATTTCTTGAAGTAAATCCTTTTAAAATTAAATAAATTTTTATAATAATTTTGTATTTTAATACAAGAGCTAAAAATGATTAAACATGTATATAAAGTTTTTAGACATTTTTATGTCATTAACTTCTCGAGACTCACTTTGAATAATTTATTTTACTATATTTGCCATACAAAAACTTTACTTCAAATTATGTATATTTCAACCCGATTAAAGCTTGATTTGGTAGAATTTTTAGCATAAAATAACTTGTTTTGACTATAACAGAAGAGTTGATAATAGAAAGACAGATTTTAATTTAATTTTATAGGCATTCGATGAAATCATTCTATTTCTGCTGTTTGATACTCAACTTTTGTTAACGGTACAAAGAGAAAAATATTTTAGGAAAAATTACTATAGTATCTATTAAAGAAACCACTATTAACAGTAGTCCAAAAATTACCATACTTTATAAAAAGTATAAAAATAAAATTAAAGTTTTTAGTAAATTTTCCTACCAAATAAGCTGCTTTTTTGGTTTTGTCAGTTTATGATTTTTCTTTACTAAAAAGCAGTCATTTTACTGAACCATTCTTTTCCTAATTTTAGGATCTGCCTCACAAACAAAAGAATCACAGGTTGTGAAAAAACCTCAGTTTGCGCTACAGATAAAGTATTCTAACGGCAGCAATGCGCCTCAATTAAACAGAATTGTTTTCCACCTCAGTCCCAATAGCATACGTCAATCAACTATTTTCGCGCGCCTCTCACAGCAATCACACAAATCCCCGGCGTGTCCCGCAAATCGCGGAGTTCTCCACCGATATACATCGTCCGCTCCTTCCTCCAGCCGTACGAGACTCGGCATAATCGCGTCTAATCCCGGCAGGCATTCGATTCGTATCTGCTCGAAAATCGGTTCGACGAACACGCGTCCTTTTTTTCTTTTTCTTTTTGTTTTTGCAGCTTTCCTCACGCACGCACAGAGAAGCATGTTTTACTTCTCGGAACGCCAGGAGCGACCGATCCCCACTACCGCTCGCCGCGACGACTCAAGTATAAAGAGGAGCGAGTCCACGCGAGCGATAGTCTTTGCCGATTCGAGATCGAGGAGGCCGCTTGACAATTCAGTGTTGCTTCACCGGTTTGTGTTTATTGGGTATATATAGGAGCGGACATGGCGTTTAAAATTCTGGCTGTAGTCGCATGCGTCGCCTTGGGCACGTTGGCTCTTGTTTCTGGTGAGTGAGTTTTGGGTATGCTTGGTGGTTTCGGCGTTTGGATTTTGTTGAAGGTGGATTTAAAACGTTTTAAGGCTGGGAGTTGTTTTCTTTTCGTTTTTGATAACGATTTTCATTTGCATAAGTTTTTAGTTTGACTTTCAGTGATCAAAGAATATGAGTAATACTGTAGGATATATACATATATATAATATACATATATTTAACTGCAGATTATAAATGCGTGGTTGGTGTCAAGGCTGCATTATTTGCTAATAATTGATCACATTTACAATGTAAAAGAGCGCGATTCATACTTTAATTGATGATATAAGATAACTTTTATACTACTTTTCTAAGGGCAATATGCCCCCTGAAATCCCGGCCTTCTAAAGGTTAAAATAAAATTTGCATCTACACTAAAAGAAAGAGCCAGAAAAGCTCAATACTTTTGACCAAACTCAGAAAATGTCACTGCTCAAAACACCATTTCCTCGAGTCTTCCCGACGATTCATCAAATTTAAAAAGGAAAAAAATAAAACGCCACAAAGAACAACGACACTAACGCGAGCACGTGTGCTTACAGCTCAGGGTCCACAGCCACTGTCGCAGACCTGCCTGGGCTGCATCTGCGAGGCCGCGTCCGGCTGCAACACCACGTCCGGCTGCAACGGCGACGTTTGCGGCCCGTTCCACATCACCTGGGGATATTGGTCCGACGGCGGCAAACCGACGCTCAACGGCGAGCCCAACAACGACGGAAACGGTATATAACGTTTTGGGATTCGCGGGCTTTCATTGATGAATCTTGAATTATTTTTTACGGTTATGCGGGTCGAGAGGAAATCGTTTAGGTTAGGTTTACGATGCTTCGGATGGGCTCGGTATTTATGTTTCAATAGAATTTCGTTTGATAAATACTTGATTGCTGTGCAGGAGAGAATTTTTCGGAGAAAAACTATCGTTACAGACAAAAGTAATATTATCGGACGTCTCACGATTTTTGCCACTGACTGCCGAGCGCCTTCTAAACATTGTAGTTGTCGCGGATAAAAATCGTCTGTACGTAGTAAAACCGCGCAGGTGTACAATGAATTAGCAAGTGTTTATAAATACTAAGTGAACACCTGGACATTATTAATAAATATATATCATTAAATTAATGTTTTCGTGTACAAAAATATACTAAAGGAAGATATATATTTTTTCACATTAAAATTTTTGATAAAAACGTATTTTCGTGCTTTTACAGCGTGCATCAATGTCGTTTATATATATACAAGTTGCTTTGTTTCACGCATCACGCTCCGTCATTGACTATCGTATGTTTCTTCCCGATCAAACACGTGGGAAGAATAGCGCTGACGACAATAAACTTAACCGAAAAAAATGACCGTGACGCTAAAATAGTGAATATTTTTTGAAACGTTTAGAAAAGCCTGTGTTAAAAATGTGCAAGTGTGCGTAACGGTAACATATTTTCTTGAATGACTGATAATTTTTAATGAAAATATACGCATCAAATTACCTAGAAAATTATTATGTAAATAATTTATTTATCGTTAAAATTTCATTTAATAAATTTATATTCAAGCTCTCCATTAGAGGATGAAAATTTTACCTTTTATGATTCTCCAATATCACGATTCTGAGAACGGTCGGGCATTAAGATTCATAAGCTTTAAAAGTACTTATAAAGCTTGCTAATTAATTCAGCAAAAACTAAAAAAAGAAACACAGCATCGTATTATACGACTCTAGCGCGTCGTAATGATCCACATAAAGCTCTATCAAAAGTATAATAACAAAGCATTGGCTGCTCTCCACAAATAACGAGAGGAATTAATTAAAGTTCCCAATTCTCCTTTTCAGCCTACGCTCGATGTACCACCGACGCCAACTGCGCGGCTCGAGCCGTGCAAGGCTACATGGAAAAATATGCCCAGGTACGAAAAATCACGCGTTACGCAACGAAGCCGATACGTAAAAGGCTCCTCGAAAAAAAATTTTATCGACTCTGTTGTTTTTTTCCGCAGGACTGCAACGGCGACGGAGTTATTAATTGCGATGATTATGCCAGGATTCACTACCTCGGCGGATACGGATGCCAGGGGGGTCTGCTGCCGAAGTATGAAATAGCTTACAACAACTGCAGGAACAGTTTCCTTCAGCAGTTATAGGATAACGTTCGACGCGCGGAGGATCTTTGGAAATACTCAGCCGAGATTTTCGCGAAGGAAGAGCGCACGTTTAAGCGGTAAATTTCGAACTGACGAGTCGAATTTTTTGGTAGATTTAAGCAGCTTGCAATCGTGCATTGTTATAGGATCACTATTTATTTTTTTGTATTTATTTCTTTAATTGTTTAATTTTATATTTGTGAGATAGATTTAAGAATTCTGAAAAAGCAATTAAAATGTTTATAAAAACATCAATTTAAAAAAAAAATGGTGTTCTCTATTATTTATCAAATCATCATCAACTTATAATATATATTGCAATTTTTTAATAATTTTAAGTGGAAGTATCTTTTTATATATTTTCTTAACCTTTTAGCTGCGGGGATGGTCGATATATCGACCAGCAGTCAGGTCGGGGACTCTACTTGAGGTATCCAGTGATTATATGGGTAAATTTTGCATTTTATAGGAGGTCGATTTGTACTGAAATTTCCCCGCAGCTAAAAGGTTAAAAGAAATTGTTTAACAGTTTCATAAGATGATTGAAAAACTACAATATTGGTAATTCTATGTAAGTCAATTAAGCGTAAATTAATTCTAATAGTCATTATATTACTACTATTGTAAATTCTAAAGTTACATTATAAATAATTTTAATTTAACCATATTATGCAGCTACATTAAAAGAATAAACTATCAAATATTTGAAGGGCCGGTATATTAAAAAAAAAACAAAAAGTAATAAAGGGATCGAAATAATTACATCTCACTTACCAGGAGAGTATCACTTGTTGTCTCGGATTTTGTTAAAATCTTGGGATATGTTTTCTAATGTTAAAATATACAGGATGTTTCAAAAGTTATGAGCTCTTTTAGCGATAAGCTAACTATAAGAAAAATCAATTTCATCTGTTTATCACATGTAACTTTTCAACTGTTAATTGTAGAGTATTTTAACTCCTGGCATTTGAACGGTGAGACCAAATCCTCTCGATTAAAAGAAATTACATCCAAAAAGCTTTATTTGATTAAAAGTTATAGCTAAATAAAAATTTGTAATAAAAGAAGCTAAAATGACGTCAATGAATTTTTTTGAATTTTTTTATGCTACTTTAATGGTCATTTTTTGTTGGACCATAATTTTTGAACAAATAAAGATTAAGGTATATCTTTTTTTTTTCTTTTTTAATCGATAGGATTTGATCTCAACTTCAAATACTGTACAATTAACATTTGAAAAGTTCTATATATTTTTTTTAGCTTTTCGTTAAAAGAGCTTATAACTTTTGAAAAATGAAGCGTTAGGTCGAACGCGAGCGGCTTCTTTCATATTTTAATATTAGAAAACATATCTTAAAGTTTGAACAAAATTCGTTACCCAAACAAGTGATACTCTCCTGGTTAGTTTTATCCCAATGTACTTTTTACGACGTTAATGAGTCTTAATCAATCACCGTCAGAAACTTTATCAAGGCAGATCAATTAAACAATGGTGATTTAGATTGCTCGTTAAAGCGCTCAAGCTCCACTACGAATTTCGATTCGCGCAGAAACTACTTGGATTCCTTGCCAGCAAAGCAGTGGGCAGTGAGCGGTCGAAAATGAAATTCAAAATCGGACGCATTGTCGCCTTCTTAGCAATATTAGCATTCGTTTCTGGTATCGACACACGTAAGTGAATTACAATGTTTTGAAGGTTTCCATTCATGTAAATAGTGATTGACATCCATATATAAAGTTACATTCAAGTCATTAGAAAAATATTATAAGTGTGCAAAGATTAAACTTTTACAAAAACAAACTACAGTAATGATAGTAGTAATTACTACAGTTAGTATACTATGTAATATATTTACCATAGTTCAACTATACATATACTTTTTCGCAAGAGAACATATTACCCCAAACATCTAAAACATTCTTTCACCTCTAATCTTTACGCAAAAGCACATCAATCTTCATAAAAAGAACACGTAAAAAAGGGAAACGCGTCCATTCGCAGCCGAGGGTCTGCTGTCGAAGTCGTGCTTGCAATGCATTTGTAACATTATGACCGGCTGCAATACCACCATCGGCTGCGACGATGCGGCAGGGACCTGCGGCCCATACGCCATTCAGTGGGGATATTGGTTCGATAGCGGCAGACCGAAGCCTAATCATAGCGGCGGCTTACAACATAACGGTACGCAAGATTCGTCCAATTCAACGGGTGAATTCGATTAAATCAAATCTCAAGTAGCTGTTGAATGTGTCGCGGCGAAAGATCTGAGTTTCATTTCGATGAAAGCATATTGACGTACTGAAGAATTGAGATGGACTAAAATTACAATCTGTTTTTAGGTTTTCGCGAATGCACCAGTGATGTACAATGCTCGATGCGCGCTGTCCAAGGATACATGTCAAGATACTTTCGGGTATGACGCTATTAGGATGCTTGTCAGTCCTGAAGGAACATTGATATACTCTGGTTAATTTTCTTTTCACAGGATTGCAACGAGGACAATGTTGTCGATTGCCATGATTACGTCAGGATTCACGCAATGAGTCCATTTTCGTGTCACAATATTTTACCGAAGAAATATGAAACAGGGCTTAAAAATTGTGATAAGGATAGTTAAACGAACTTTGGTACAAATAATTTGACGACTTAGCTGTGTTATTTAAAAAGGGCTTACAAACGTTTCTCTCTAAAAAGTTACACTTATTTTTGATAAGATGACGTAACTATATAATGTTTACCCTGTTGAAAGTTTTCACCATTATTTCATGAGTATTTGGCCAATTTTTTTTAAATTAGCCTAATTTTTTACCAATAACCCTGTTACAAACGACACCGTTTTAATTGAAAAACTGGTCAAAAATTGGCCAAAGTAAAAATAATAAAAAAATGATGTTAATAATAAAATTAAATAATAAATTTTTTTGTTACAATTCAGGTGGAATATAATACTTTATTTCTATACTTACTCGAGAAATACCTTTTCTTATATATTGTGACAGTAATTGTTTAGTATTCAGAGAAAAAGAAAATGCGCGCGAGAGAGACAGCTGCTCTGCTTCGACATCCTCTTAAAAATATTTAAAAAAAAAAAGAAAGGTATCGGCGAAAAATGCTCACATTTTAAATGTAAAATTTTAATTTACATTTACATTCTTAATTAATACATAAAATTTTAATTGTTAATTAACTACTCTGTAGCTGAAACGTAAAATGTAGCATGGAACTTTTTGTGCGCAGCAACGTTTTTTACATTTTTAATATAGTTGCGGTACCTTGGTTCTATTCGCTTGCAAATTATTAGCGAACATTTAAATTCCTATCATATATTATATAATATAAAATAATAATAAAAACGAGATAATAATGGAACAATAAATTAGGAGGCAAGCTAACTGCCAATGACTTGGCAGCGGTTTGTATATTTAATATAAACTATATTGCTGAAACTAATGTAAATAAAACGAAAACAAATAAGCTAAACAAAAAAATTATTTTTTGTAACTTATGGACCCATTGAAAAGTTTAATCCTTCTATTAAATTAAGGAGCGTCGATTTTTTTTTTTTCCACTAAATTGTTAAGACTTTTTAGAATAATGCTCATTCGAGGAATTAGAACCGGAATGATGGACCAGAACTGGACCGAAAGTATTCCAAAAATTTATCGGAAGTGCATCGGAAGTAAACCGGAAGTGTACCGGAAGTAAATCGGAAGTACAGTCGATATTAAACTTTTCGACCCCTCCCCCCTTTTCTTCAGTCTTTTTATGTTTTTTGATAATTATGGGATATATAAACCAGCAGTTGATCAGAACTGGACCGAAAGTATTCCAAAAATTTATCGGAAGTGCATCGGAAGTAAACCGGAAGTGTACCGGAAGTAAATCG
>JAWWML010032624.1:0-11856 GCA_035047165.1 Ormyrus rosae
GAGTACAGTTTGGGCCCATTTGATCAACATATGCTATATTTTTGATAGATATTATCAAAAGAAGCCATAATCATACAATTTTTTTTTTCAGGGCTTTTTACATGAGGAAAAAATCAGTATATAACCCCCTTAACCTAATTTATTTCCTTTTTTATTTCCTGTGTGAGTGTTTTTCGCAGCACAGCTGTGCCCTCACACTATTTAATTCTATTTTTGATTCTTTTTGCGTCATCCTAGGTCCTTTACTTGGCGAGGTTAACCGAAGGACAACTTAGAGATACGTGTAACTCACTCAACGTGCTCGTCAAGGAGTGCTAGAACAAGGGGACAATGACACAGAGCTGCTAAGAATCTTTTGATGGTGAGCATGCATCTCTACCTACGGTCCGATTTATATTCTTTCTCTTTAAACTTATTTGTATATTTTTTTAACCTCTGTTTGAGTAGTTTTCGCAGCACAACTGTGCCACTCGCACTACTTAATTCTATTTTTAATTCTTCTTGTGCCATCCTAGGTGTTTTACTTGTTGAGGTTAGCCAAAGGATAACTTGGAGGTACTACTTGGCTTGTCAATTAGTCCTGAGGAGCTGCTACTTCATTTTATTTATCTGTACCTCGTAAGGTAAGCATGATTTTTAAATCATAAGTAAATAAGTAGTATTTATGAACACTGGGAGAGTATCTACGGAAGCGCCACTATGATATTCTCACTTATAACGTGCTTTCAGGAATATGTTTTTGGTCCGCTCTAGGTTTTTGAACTACGAGGAAGTCCTGATGAAGCTATTCGACAAGGGGAGCATGTAGAGGGCTACCTTGAAAGAGAAGAGCTCTTGGACTATGCATTTGGATAACCACCTGATAACTGTGGACCTGTATAGGGTGGTGTTAGCGGTGGCTGGCTTGATAGCGTCGACCTTGAGAAAGGCGTGAGCACAGTTGCTTAGGTCCTTGTAAACAAAATACTTGGCCTTGATATGGTATGCATTAGGTATGGGTTTCAGGATTCAAAAGTAATACCGCACTACAATACACAAGCTTTGTTGTGTAGTTATGTCGGCATATTGGTCGATGAAGATAGACATTTTTGGTGGGAGCGTTGAAGGAAGGTCTTTAGTCTAGGAGCAAAGGGGGTTTTCGTAACAAATGGAGGTAGAACACCAAAGGTTTCTAGATGTATTATGATCTCCTGATTATGAATATCGAGTATTTTACCATAAAATGTAAATGTAAAAAGTTTTTAACAATTTAATTGTTTTAAAAGCCGTAGAAACAAGGCGTTATAAAAAAAACATCTTTTAACTTGATAGATTTGTTTCATATTTACGTACAAATCCACTCGATTTTTCAGAATCGAACATAGTTCTTATTACATGCAAAGAGCGAAAAAGGCGCAATATTTTTCTCATCAAAAGCCTTGCTGATCAGCTCTACGCTCTAACTCAACCGTTCCAAATTTACGGGCCAAGGAAAGTAGATCGCACTTGTTGCACTTGCCGTCAGTTTCCTATAAATTTGTATATTCGTAAACGAAGTCGAGAAAAGCCTGAAGCGCCTCGAAAATTATGTCGTTTTTAATATTCTTCTTGATCAGAAACGGGACCTTTTTGGCAATGTATTCATGAACAGACTTGTTTTTCGCCACCATGACACTTGTGTCGACGCATAATTCTATTATATTAGTTAGCAGAATTCCAAATTCCTCAAAAAGTGGTATTACTTTTTTGCTCAACGTTCTTCTTCCTTCTTAATTTTGGCACGTTTTCAATGTTGTTGCCTTTCTCTCCCTCCAACTGGTCGTGGAAATAGATACAAGTAGCAGCAAGAACTAAGGAATGCGCATGTACACTTTTCTCACTGAATACAAACGTAATTGGCAAACAAAAATGCAATATTACAGTTAGCATTAAGGACTGTCATTTTAATTTCTGTCATAGCTGTTCGCCAGTTTCGGTTATTGAATCAGTCTTCTTCGTCATTCTGTCATCGTAGCTTTCACAAGAAGATCTACCGACTCTTCGGTGCATGGAAGTAAATGAAGAGTCAATGCAACTTCATCTTCATTTAGCGTTGTAAACGATAAGTATGTAACCTGACTTGATCGAGTTAGATAAAAACGGAGAGATTCAAAAGTCTTACTATTACTCAGGTATAAAAGATAGTTGAAGTCCTTCAAAGGCCACTCGTACTTACTACTAATTCCTACTACCATTCGATTACACGAAATATATGGGAATGGATAAAAAAAAGTAACGCATAAATCTGTCTTTTTTAAAGATTCTGCAAATGTTACAGAATTTAGTAGTAATATTTAACTTTTTTTGATATATACTTTTGAAAAAATTATAAATAAATTTTAATACTTGAAGTAAATGCATGAAAATTAACATTCTTAATGTTTTATTACTTCATTTATTCGTCAATAAATTCGTTATTATTAAAACATGAAAATGATAATTGTTTAAAATTCTAGTAAAAAATGGTGATTTCTTTGAATTTCTGACGTTATCCAGCATTCGCAGGAGGTGATCTTTCCGAAGCTGCTGTATATGTTGTTCAAGATCTTCCACGTGTGCATTCAATTGCATCCTAACCTGTTCAACTCTACGTAAAATCTCATTTGCTTCGTCTCGTTCTCTGCGCATATCAGCAAGCTTTTCTTCTAATTTTGCTAAGTTTGAACGGTCCACCATGTTGACACCCTTTATTTTTTTTTGCACCTATATGTTTTTCGTAGTTATTCTTAATTTCAGTGTACACTTTATCAGCTATAATTTGACGTCTATAACTGTTCTATTTAGGCTCATCTAATACTTACAAATTATACGTTATAGTACAACAAAGCACAATTTTTTTTAAATGTGTGCAAGTACGTAAATTTAATAAAGTATATGGGTATCTAAAAATTGTATGCGAATGTCCGTAAAATCTTTGTGAAGTCAATGGACGATATCACCGCATAACATACATTATTGCATGTAAGAAAACATAAATTTTTCTTTTTGGAAATGTATTCAAGTTCATAAATCCAATAAAGATTAAATGTATCTTAAAAATTTATGCAAATGTTCGTAAATTCATTTTGAAGTATATGAACAATATTAAAATAAAATATTTTACAAAAACGTTACATTAAAAATCTGCATACAACCGCATGAGCGATTGGTCGCAAAAAGTTTCAAGCTCCGGTTTCTCGCCTTTTGTGACACTTGTAAGAAAACAAACGCACGATTACTTTATCTAATCCCAATCAACTTTGGTTGAATTAAGATTCACTCAATTTTCAAAATAACATTGCATGATAATGTAACATCCAAAACGATTTATATTTGTTTACGGATTATAAATTATTATACAACAAAGCATAAATGTTTCTTTTTGGAAATATATACAAGTTTATATGTCCAATAAAGCCAAGTTTATATGTCCAATTGTAATAAATATGTGTACCTAAAAAATTTATGCTAATGTCCGTAAATTCATTTCGAAGTATATGGACGATATTGAAGTAGAATAATGAACGAAAATGTAACATTTAAAATGTTATATATTTGTTTACAGACGATACATTGTTGTTTAACGAAGCATAAATATTATTTTCAAAAATGTATGAAAGTTCATAAATCCAATAAAGACTAATGTATCTTCAAAATTTTATGCGAATGTCCGTAAATTCATGTTGAAGTATATGGACGATATTGAAATAAAATAATGCATGAAAATGTGATACTAAACATGATTTATATTTATATATATATTTATATATATGATATATATTTGCTCACAGACTATACATTATTGAACATCAAAGCATAAATGTTTCTTTTTTCAAATACATACAAATTCATACATCCAATAATCATAAACGTATCATAAAAAATTTATTCGAATGTCCGTAAATTCATTTTGAAGTATATGGACGATATTGAAGTGTAATAATTTATAAACACATGAAATTCGAAATGTTTTATATTTATTTACAGATTGTACATTATTGTACAATGAAGCATAAATGTTTATTTTTAAAAATGTATGCGAATATCCATAAATTCAGTTTGAAGTATATGGATGGTATTGAAACAAATTGCAAATTAAAAATCTAACATGAAATTACGTGAAGTATATAAACTCACGAATTTAAATTTGAGTAGAGGGCTACTCACTATTCTAATATTGCCAAATTAAAATAAGTAACTAGCGCCACCTAGCGTATAATTTTTTTTTTTAGTTTCTAATAACCTAACCTCTTATCTAGCTTAACCTGTTGACCTGTCAATCACTCGCAATGTTTGATTGACTCCGGCCTCCCCTTAAGGGGTTAACCTCTTCTAACCGACGTCCATATATGTGGACAAATATTGAATTTACTATTGAGACGTACCCTAATTTTTTTTTTATGAAATTGCCGATGGCCTTAACTATTTTGAATAAAATTCTACGAGACGCGATCAGATTATTTAATTAAAAATTAATTTTTGCCTACTATCAAGAATCACTCCGCTAGCATTGCTCGAAGGTCCATTGAGTATCCTACTCAGAGCATTTCTCGATTGTCGATTTTTCCTCCAAGAGCAGTTTTCGATTATCTATCATAGCTCCCAGAGCATTTTTCGATTGTCGATTATCTCTCGTAGAGCATTTCTCGAAGGTTGAGTATCCCGCCTAGAATATTTCTCTACTTTTGCGGATCATTCGGAGATTTTGTTTCATCTTTCATGGTATTTTTTATATATTTTAAGGGGTCTTGTATTTTCCAATAGTTTTAAAAACAAAAATCGATTAGACCTTCATAATAATAATTAAATATTAAAGTTAATAGTTAAAGCTTAAAATGTTATTTTATAAAATTACCAAAATTATGTTTTCAAAAAAATCAGTATAATAGTATATTGTGCAACAAGGAGTGAAAATGCGCTATTTTTAGCGTGAGTGAGGTGTGTAGCACGAGCGGGAGTTAAGGGCACCGAAGGCGCCTGAAAGAGAGACGAGTGATGAAAACTTGATCCGAGTCTGAAATAGCTTTTATTACCGCGTTACACCCCGTATTTTTCTAGGAGGATTTGGGCATTTCGAGTCGAACACAACAAAATAATTGGAAATCAATCAAAATACTAATCATAAGGACGTGAGTTAAATATAGCAGCAAATCGTGCATTTACCTTATTTTGATTTAAGTTGGCTGCTAGTCACATGTGCGCATCGATTGTGCATATATTATTAGAGATGCGAGATCAAGAAGCACGAATTTTCGTATTAAATATACCTCCCTACAGGAAGGTAGAAATCGCCATTTTTTCCCCTGAAAAAAGATGGTTTTTTCTTCCTTTGAGAAAAATGGCTTTTTTTTTCCTTGGAAGGCTATTTCTCACCTACTTTTCATTTTTCACTTGTTTTAGTGTAGAAATGAATACCTCTTACCATTTTTATGAAATACGCTCGAAATGCTTAATTTTCTCTACTACTTTCATACGTGAAATAGGCCCCATTTCATCCCTAAATTGAGTAAAATACTTTAATTATTATATTATGGTTCATCGATTTTGAGTAATTTATTAATACAATGTCGTGCTTTAGGCGTATCACGACAGTCGCCGCAGACTCTGCATTTTGATATTTTTAACGTAACAACTCATTACAATTTTGCGTTAAAAATCTTTACTTACGTCACTGTTCGATAAATGTCAATACTGATGCTAAATACTAACTGCTAGTATACTAATTAACAGAAAATTTGACCATTTGTGGGAGAAGCCATCTGTTATATCGCACGACGGCGAGAGACGTAAAAACTTGGAAAGTCGTACGTCGCGCGCGCCATCACTCCCAACTATGACAATATTTTGTGCACTGGCACATTTGACAAGTATAAAAATAACAGTGTTGATAGTAAAATTTAGTTTACGTAAAGTATAAAATCTGCAATACTCATATTTACTACGTGCCCGGTATAAATAGTTATGTTTCTCGTAAAAATGGCTATATTGTTTTTGATAAATACTATTATTCTTTGATTTTAAAAATTGTTAAAAACATTTAACAATATATATAAGAAACAGAAATGTTTCCTATCTTAAATTGTAATTTTCATTGTGGCTAATATATTCGTCAAGTTAAATTTTACAGTCCATTTAGCACATTGGATTGGATTATAAATGAAAAAGCATCAGTTTTCATGTCAGTTGCCAAATTACAATGTTATCCTGTGAATCTTTACAGCTGTTCTTCTGAATTTTATTCGAACTTGTCTCCCTTTTCTGTAAACACTTGTATAAAAGCCTTTCAAATTTTTGTGAAGGTGTATATGTATTATGATATAAAGTGTATTAGAAGATATTAAACTAGGTGAATGCCAAAAATTAAAACCAAGAAAACGATAAAATTTTTTCCTTCTATGCTTGTACTTGAAGTTTCATTGAACGTCAAATGTATGATACAAAGTGCAATAATAATTTTTTATTTCGAAATACAGGTTTTCCTAATTCAAAAATAAAGTAAGCACTTAATTAATTTATATGTAAATAATTTAAATATATACATAAATAAAATTTAAAATATCAAATTTATTCAAGAATTATAATATTATACAATATACTGCAATAAATCCACGCTTGAAAGGATACAATCTCAGAATGCTAATAAAATGTTCTTTTAAATAAATAAGCATAAAAATAAGTTTGCCGTAATTAAGTTGGAGAATGCAGAAATAATAAATTTATGACATTAAGTGTACTAGTAAGTACTTAGCTTGAAACTTTGGTTTATGAAAATGTTTTCCGCGAACTTTTTTTAATAAAAATTAATTTCTTATAATAAATGTAACAGATAATAATATGTTTTATTCAAATTTTAAAATAAAAAATTGTACAACGCATTACTTTAATTTAATTAAAACAATTCTAACGTGAATTTTATAAAAAGTTTATACGGAAAAGAAAACATTCGGCGCACATACGTCAATGCATAAAAAATGAATTTTTAATTTATTACTTTTTTATAATTTCTAATATAATTTTAAAACATTTATGTATAAAAAATGTAGATCGATTCATAAATAAATAGATTGGCGATTGAAAGAGAGGAGAGAGGGAGACGGACTGACCGACAGACAGAGAATTCTGCGGTATGGCGACTGAATTGAAAGGTTGGAGGGAGAAAGAGAAAGTATCCGAGAAGGAGAATGGGAAAAAAGCGAAAGAGAGTAGGTAACGGCACATTTGAGCTACATGTCCCATACTATCACTATTCTCTTTGCCACTACTCTCGTAACAGAAGGTATCGGGAAAGGAGGTTCAGAGGTACCATTGGGTAAGAAACCGGGCCAGGAACCAATAGTGACTTGCGAAGGTGGAGCAATAGGTGTTAAATACGTATGTTGCTAGCTTGAATAAGTCAAGTGCACAATTTGGTTTAATCGTGAATTGATTGAAATCTTCAACTATGCAAGGAATGACATAGAACAATATTAATTACAAGTTTATACTTCTTAATACTTCGCAAGTGTGTTTTGTTTAAAATCGTGATTGTGTTTTATAATAAGCAAATTTAATATCGGCTTTATCAATAATTTTATCTTAAGTAATTTGTAAATAATTTATTTATTTAGTAAACAACTTTTAAGTGAGTGCTTAACAAACTGATACTTTCAAATAATTCGAAATATTAGCAATATGAGGCCCTTTGGAGATGCAATTATCATTCTTATTTTTTATTTAACGACTTATATTTACGAGCATGAAGCAACTCGTTCAACAACAGCTAGCAGCAAAAGGAAAAAAGGTAATTCTTTTTGAAACTTGTTACTTTTTTTAACTACAGCGGTTACAGCTCTATACAAGTTAACTCTTCAATACCTTGAACTTTTTAATAAAAATTAATCAATATATTATGTTCTTGTACTCCTTTTATAAAATATATTTGTTAAATCCATTCTTACTTAATTTTACAAATCATCATTTTAACCTTTAATACTATGCAGAAAAGAATTGCATTTAAATCTCTACATTTAATATTTATAAACCTTTTAATAAGCCAGTAGATTTGAAATATTTTTAATAATTCATTCGATAGTATTGCGGTAATATTTTTTATTAAAAACAATTTTTTTTTGTTTACTTTTCACCATATACGTGGTAGCACCGTTCTATTCAAAGTGATAGTATTTTGTAAATTGAAAGAAAATTTATAGTCTTCCAAAAACGTATGACGAAAAATATTAATAAAACGATATTATTATTTTATTATAAAAAAGGTGTCAGAAAACTTTTTCTGATTGAAATTTAAAAAAAATTTGTAATTTTTTCTAACTTGACATTTTTAACAAAAATCAAATTGCAAATAAGTTTAATTAGAACGCTACTATCCTATTCTCATATTAAATTTTATAAATTGAAATGTACATTTTTTTTAATAGGGTATTTTATATATAAAGCATTAAATTCAAGCTGAAATCTATTTTACCATCGGTTTTACTCTAAAATTGAAGTAAACGAAACTTTCAATTTTTTTAAGTCCTTTTTTCTGCAAATGTTTATAAGACAAGAAAGTATCATAAAAATAGGAAACTGTAAATAAGTTTAGATGATTTTACATAAAAATAATAGTCTTTCCTAAATTTCAAGAAGAAAATGAACTAAAAATGTACCGTAAACACAACAAATATAAAATACCGTAAAGTGGTAATTTTCGGTAATATTGTTTCGTCCAATCCGCTTATTTGTACATCCGTTAAATACTTTTTTATATAACAAAAATTTCTGTTTGCCAAATCTTTTAACAAATAGGCTTTTGCACTATGAATTTTTTTTATTGGCTTATAATTTAATATTTTTTTGGATGAACCAATTTTTTTTTAATAGCTATTTCTATCGTTATTAAATTTAAATCAAATAAAACGACAAATTTATCGTTTTATTTTTCAAAAAATTGATTCATTAAATAATTTATTAAATAATTTATTGCATAAAGAATACAAACAAATTTAATAAATAAATAATAATAATTGGTTTTTAGAGGATACAAAGTGTGACCCATGGTTCAATAAAAAATTTTTATCTTATTTAACTTCAGTGATGTTGAAAAATATAACTCTGAAATTGTTTTAAATTTAATGACGATTTAAAGAATCTACGTAAAAAACAGCACGTGAAATGTTGCATGAAATCTCAAGTAAGATCAAGACATGATTCCTTACGTGAAATCTCATATTCGAATTGGTATCGATCTCGCTTCCAGATCTCATTTCCAGGGTGCTTTCATATGTATTTACTATACTCTGCCTACTTCCTGCATAAATGATTTGATATACCATTTAATTGTATTTCTCAATCCCGTAATGCTAAGAAGAGGCTCTGTGCGAAAGCTTCTTTGCATTAAATCGATTTAATCAAAGTTATGCTATAAAAATATAGATTTTTAAATATTTATTTATAGTATTTCTAATTTTAAATATTTTTATCAATTCATCGTTTACAATCAACGAAATTCTCAAATTTTAGCTTCTATTTCATTGATTGGTTCAGAAATGATTTATTTACCAAAGATTGTATGTTGAGTTAAACGTACTTTTCTAAAACTAGCATCATTTGCTCTTCGAACATATTTTTAGTAAATAAATATTACATACCTTCTTTATCTTATAAATAAAATCATTATTAAAAATCTATCGCCAATCCAGACGGCAAAACAATTCCAAATGAATTCCTTTAAGCAGAATTATCTTAAAAAGAATTCATTTGGGATATTTCGGCCGTCTGCGTAATTCATTAATTAGTTCCTAACTTTCTCAAACTTAATATATTAATCCATTATATTAATTAATTGACATGAAAGAGTTTACATTTGTTCCGTTTTCAAGTTACAGGGATGCATAAATGCATATGTAATACATATATCCAGGAAACTTTTAACTTTTTTGTAGTAGAAACAAAGTTTTTTTTTTAAGCACAGTATTGATTGGATTTTTTTCTCGAAGTAATTATGCTTCAAATTACAAGAAAATATTAGGGCTCTTAGTTTTTTTAAAAAAACTTTTTCTAGGTAATTTTCGGAACTTAGATGTCAATCCATTTTAAGGACGCTGTCTGATGGCACTTACTCGCCGATGATGATGTCTAGGTGGCGCGCTCCATAGATTTGCAGATCTAGGTGTCCACCCTATTGAAAATATACAGCTGGATATTTTCAACAGAGCATTCACTTTGAGATGGAGATCTTCAAGTATCTGATCGCTGATTATGACGAAAACTAACGGCGAGCAAGTGCCAAAGTGAATCGACACTTGGATTTCGAAAACTAAAGAGCGCAGTTTTTACTTTTGTTAATATTGTATGAAATAAATTTATTGAATATAATTATTACATTATCAATATTTTTTACATAATTATATTAAATATTATTATGATTAATAATTTTTGAATTTAATATTTAAATTAAATTAAAAATGACAAATATAAATAAAGTACTAATTTTTCAATAGATTTATTTAATAAAATTTGAATAAATGATTACAACTACAAGTGAGGTTTTAGCAATATTTTTGGTAGAAATCATGTAGTTAATTGTATCGGAAACTCTAGCGACATTCTTCACCTAAAATTTAGCTAGATTTTCAAAATCTATAAAGTTTCTAGCAATATTATCGTTACCAGGGTACATTATAAGCTTCTCATACTACACCCAGGGATGAGTAAAGCCGTGTCCTTTTTTTTCGTTTTCTTCTACTTTACACGTAACAAGATTTAGATTTTGCATTTATTGTCGTCAAAAGAGAGATTTATCACAACGGAACAAAAATTTTTTATTTATTCAAAAAAGTAATTAAAAAGTACTTAATAAGGTAATAATATATGTTATGTCATTATTCAAAATGAGAATTATAATTGATGAAAGCACGATTGTCCTTTTTAATTCAATAAAAAGAATTTATTTCCTTAATATAAATTTTTTATTTTTTTTACTTTTGACTTAATTAACTTACTACAATGTTATAATAATTTTTGAAACATTTGTGGAATGTTCACTGACATAATGATTTATTCGGTATTTTCATGTATCTTTCTATCATATATTTTATATGTGCCAAGGGAAAACTTGATTTTTCAATAGGAGGTGGCCCGTAGACCAACCACATTTTGAACTTATACCATTTTTTAACGAAAAGTGGCACATCTAAAAATTCTTTCAGATTTTATGAAAACTAACGTAAGATATATAAAAATTTTATGAAATGCAAAACTTATTTTATAGATATTTGAAAAAATATTAATTTTTGTCATATATATTTGAAAAATGCAGTTTCCTGTGATTTCCTAGTAATATATTGGACACTTTTGAAATTTCTTAATTGTATTGGGAAAATTCTTTTTAGAACTTTTCAAAAGGGCTTATTTTGTTTCCTCCTAGAGGAAGCTTTGTGATAATAATTTTTAATAATAATAAAAATATGACTTTACTATGTTATATATATAATCGCCATACCATATATAACTTAAAATCGTTATAAAACAAAAATTAGTAGATGAATTTAAAACATTTTTTTTTATTTTGAAAGTTTAGTTAAAAACGGAAAAAATAAGTGACCGATCATTGAAAAAGACGGATTATTCGCACTAAGATACATCTATTTAAAAAATAATAAACATAAATAAAACCTTACTATCTTTTGAACTAATAAGTTTCATAAGCAGAAAAACTATACAGCTCTGAACATATAAAATATCTACCTTTTCCTAAAATTTCAAATCAATTAAAGCCTTTTTACTCCCGTAATCGTGGACATAAAAAACTCATTTTTTTCAGTTTTCAGCTTTTTATTCAAAAACTAATTGACAAAATGGCTTGAAATTTTTACAGATTAT
>JAWWML010032635.1:0-11854 GCA_035047165.1 Ormyrus rosae
TCTTTCTTTTCAGGTTATAACTTTCAGTGGAATCACTTCGTTCTTACCCTTGTCTTCTCACGGTCGCCAGATGTTTAATATTCATCAAATAAAGGAACTTTTAAAAGGGTTTCCACTGAGTTTATTAATCAATACAAAAAGTTTTACAACGAAAATTCTCTCTCGCTGAGGATTACGCACGCCACACGTCTGTAGGCTTCGAGGGCTCATCGGTATCTGCACTCCTTCTCGCTCGCTCCGCAGTCAAGCGTCTGCCGGGTCGGTAAAGGTGATTATAACAGTATCGACGCAGTATTATAAATTTTACATGTTTACTCGACAACGGTAATCTCAAACACTTTTCAAAGAGAGCGTGTGTAAATTGATTAATCACCCGATCAATACTGACTTTTCGGCGGTCGAAGTGCTCGCTCGATCCGTCAGTCGCCACCTTTGACCTTTTCGGCGGCTCGAGCGCCGACCACCGCCGCTCGCGACAATGCTTCTTTAGTGCTCGCACGCACTAAAAACCGAATCTCGCGCCCAAATAGAAATTCGAAAAGCTGGCTACGCGACAGTCTTGTCTCCGATATAAATCAATTTTTAAATTTCAACTTTTTTCTTTCAGATGAAAGAAATATTTATTTTATAAAGATGAAATCTTTTGTTTTTTTTTATTAAATTAAATTACAATAGTAATGACAGATTGAGATGGTTCACCCTCCATAGTTTGATTATGGTGGAAATGTGCGATCTCTGAGGGTAATGGTGTATAGATAAAAACGACATTTATTTTACACTATTTTTGTAATATTTTGTTTATTGCGACGTCGTCCATTCGTTTCGTCCATTGGGTTTTCGGATCTCTTCAGGCTTAAAAACAAAATTATGACCGAAGACAAGATTAGCAAACAATTGTTTTAGTTAATTAATACTATTTAACATAACAAAAATTTTTTTTTACCTAGTATACAAAGTATATACTAACAGTGATATCCTTTATATAAGGAACTAAAAAAATGTATTTCCTTACTATCTTCACATGTTAATAGTAGTTATGAATTTAGAGAAAAACTAAAAAATCTGTATATTCCAGACAATAGTCTACTTATGTCTTTAAATGTTACTTCGTTATTTACAAATATTCCATGCGATCTTGTGTTAAATAGTTTAAACCGAAGAGCTAATCAAATTTGCGATAAAACTAAATTACCTTTTCACGAAATAAGAAATACTGTTAAGTTCCTATTCGACAATACGTTTTTCAAGTTTAACAAGCAATTTTATAAACAAAAATTTGGTACACCAATGGGATCGCCTATTTCTCCACTTTTTGCAGATATTGTTATGGATGATTTGAAATCTGATTGTTTAAAACTCTTAAAAATTAAACACAATATAATTCCAATATTTTATAGTAGATATGTAGATGACACTTTCATTGTTATAAATAAAAAGGATGTCAATTTTGTTTTAAACATTTTCAATAGTTACAATCCACATATAAAATTTACCTTTGAAATAGAAATAGATAAAAAATTAAATTTCTTAGATTTAACTTTAATTCGTCAAAACAACAAAATTATCACTAATTGGTATCAAAAAGCATCTTCTTCATCAAGACTTTTAAATTTCAATTCAAATCATTCAAAAAAACAAAAAGAAAATATTGTATATAATTTAATAGACCGAGCTATGCTTCTTTTAGACACACAATTTCATAAAAATAATACTAAGTTTGTAAAACAGCTATTAAAAGAAAGCAACTACCCAGTCGATTTCGTAGAAAATTGTATCAAAAAAAGAAAATTAAAATAAAAACATAAGAAGTATTCAAAAAATAGCATTACTAAAAACACGGATAAACATTTGTTAACTCTTTCTTTACCTTGTCAAAAAAACTTTTTTAATCAATGCAGCAATAGTTTAAAGAAATATAAAATACGAACTGTTCCAAAAATTTGCAACACTCTCAATAATATTGTAAAATTAGGCAAGGACCAAACCAATAAATTTGAAACGACTGGTTTAAGTTTTCTTGTAAAGACTGTTCAGTGGTTTATATAGGCGAAACCAAACGCATGCTTAAGGACAGATTAAAGGAACATAAAAATAATTACAATAAAAATTCTGTAGTGTCTCTACATCAGAAATCTGGACATGTTGTAACAGGTGTTCAGGCCTCTCGCTTGGCCAGAACTCGAGACCTGCCGCTACAAAGGCTCCCTTGCTCGCATGTGGGGAAACCGACTCTTTCTCTAGCAGCCAGCCGTACTCACTTCGTCCGTTGTCGGGTTGCTTCGAAGACCAAACTGCTTAGCACGTACTAACACCACCAGATCCGGAGCCAGAGAGAGCTTGCCGGCTCGCTCTCTCTGCCTAAAAGCCCTCGCGGCGGCTCGAGCCCCCCACCCAACGGCCCCCGAACTAACGCACCGGATTGGTCTAACCAGCAGCGCGAGCGCCGGCCGATCGCACGTTCGTCGCAGCTCCGCTGTCTCGTTCCATCCAAGAGTTTGTCCCTCTCCTTGAACATTCTGTTGAGGCTGTACTTCGCCGAAGCGCGCGATGTTTATTTCTCGCTGGAATTCGCCGAATTCTTCAGCGGGCAGGTCGGCTCTCGATCGTTCGAACAAAGAAGTACATGTTTATCAGTTTTCGGTAACCATACGCAGCGAGAAACTCTGGGTCACGCGACTCCAAACTGGCTTCAAATATAAAAGTAACTTGCGGCAAATCCGCAATGTTACAATGTTTTTGATTATGAAAAAACACAGATTTTAGAAAAAAAACCAGGTTTTAAAAAGAGGAAAATTTCTGAAATGCTACATATTAATCTAAATAAGAACACCATTAACAAAAAAGAAGATGTTTCTCGCCTTAACTACATTTACAATTCGTTTTTAAAAACCACACAGTAGTTAATATTTTCAAAATTTATTAGTTTCCAAAATCATAAACACTGATTTATTTATATTAGATACTCGTTTCACGGCTTCATATCAGTAAGTTCGATGACACTGTCTTCCTCACACCGCAAGATGCGACCCGATTTTTGAAAAATGTGACTCTTAGTATATACTTTGTATACTAGGTAAAAAAAAATTTTTGATATGTTAAATAGTATTAATTAACTAAAACAATTTTTTGCTAATCTTGTCTTTGGTCATAATTTTGTTACCATTACCCTCAGCGATCGCACATTTCCAACATAATTAAATTACAGTAGACTATGAAAAGAAAATTCAGATCTTTAGTTTTGCAAGATCTGAAATCTGTTTTCAAAGTCTTTCTCTTTTTTGGTAAAGAATTAGAGACTCATCCTAAAGAACAAAAGCTTGTTTTTACGTTTAATATTTTGGTAGCCCTGGAAAAGGGCTGGTTGTTTTTCACCGAGTCGAACTCCTACTTTCTTTGCATTCGAGAGCGCTTCAAGGCCAAGGTCTTCCTTAACGAGGCTAAAGCTCGCTGCCGATTGGCAGTTCGACTGCGAGGAAGAGACATTGGCTCATATGATAATGCCTTCCTCGCGAAGTTTTTCCCCGACGGGACAGCTCTAGGTCGGCTCAGGAACTCTGACAGCGTTTTCCTCTTCTTCGGCTCCAAAAACACCATTCTTTTCGACTCACTCGGCAACACATTTGCTCCATTCTTCGTGCAGTCTGAGAGGACGGGCGTTCTTCTGGGCCCATTCACAAAAATAATGTTTTTTGATTTTGAAACGAGGCCTTTCGGGATACGCGCCAGAGGTGTTATGGCCGGTGGAGCAGCTTCTGGCGTAGGTGAAATCGTCGGTGGTGGTGGTGGCACAAACTTCTTGTGTCGACGACGGTTTCGTTTGAGTCTTTGTGTCTCATTGCGCTGGCAACGGACTCTCTTGTTCTTTTTCAATCCTTCCATATCGATTAATAAAAGAACAGTGATAGCTCTCGGTCGCAAACTCTTTCCTCAATAGACTGGCGCCAACACTTCATTGGCTCGTGTCAGAGTGGAGGGGAGCTTGTGACCGAGAGCTATCAAAGAAGTATCCCTGCCACCATCTCGCGCTTGCGCCGCCGCTCTCACGCGTTAAGCGAGCTCTTTATTTTCGCGGCCTTGCGATAGCTTTCATACTATCCCGCGCAACAGCTCTCACGGCTCGCGCGGCTGCTCTCGCTTAGTATTTCTTTTTAAAGTTCTTTTTTAGAACTAAAAAGAAGTTATTGTTCTCTTTTTATATTTTCTTTCAGGCAAATACCTAAAAAGTATTTATAATTTTCAAGATTTTGCCTCAAATTTAAAGGAGCCGTGTAGAATAGGAAAAAGGACTTGGATAGGCAGTAAATTGAATTTATTAATTTTTATAATATTATAGCTCTGAAAAGAGCTCATTAATAAACGATAGTTTATTTACGTTTTTTTAAAAATTGGTAGCCCTAAAAAGAGCTAGTTATCTCTAGATTGACCTGAAAGAAAAATGTACACATAGCAGTGTGCCTCAGGAATACTATGCCTTCGACTAAAAAGCCAGAGACTCAGTGCGCGGCCCGAGGCACACTGCGAAAAATTATGCGCGGTAGCCTAGTTTTATAGCTTCTCGCGAAGTGGCCGCATGCCAATCAGCTCTCGCGGTATCCACACCGCCGCGCCGCTGCTCTCGCGAGCTTGCAGAGTCCCAGCGGCATGACGGCAACTCTCGCAGCTTGCCGGCATCCCCCAATATCTTGGGCATGCGCAGCGGCTGTCGCGGCGCCTCCGCCGCTTTTACTATAAGAAGAGGTCTTACGCGGATTAATTTTCAAAAATGGATTATCACTTCAACGACGAAGAGCTCGAGATAGTGATGCAAAGAGGAATGAATCCGGCCTTAGAGGAAGAGCTGATAAAGTTATTTCCACCGCTGCCAACGCTGCCACCGTACAGTGGGTAAAAATGCCGATTTAGCTGGACATTAAGCGATTTTCAAAGCATTTTATTTAAGTTTGGCTGTAGTGATATTTACAATTTTTACGTTTCTATGAAACCGAAAAATATGAAAAAGACAGCATACAATTCATAATAATCCGTAGACAGAATGTGGAACTTATGAAAATTTTTGTTTTTGTGATTTTTCTAATTTTTTAATAATTTTTCGTACATCAAATATTTTTTTCCGACATCTATAATAAATTTATACCGTTTAAGCTATTTTTGTCCATAACTATACATCAAATATTTATGTGTTATAAATTTAATTAAGATTATTTCATAGAATTAATAGTTCAATTTTAAAACTGTAAATAATGCATTTTCAACGTATATGTAACGTACTGCTGGGCAGTATAAACCTTGTCCCTGTTAATTAATACAATCATTGTTTATTTTTCTTAAAATATTATACATATTGCGTAGATATAAGAAAATTTAGGCTTATCAAATTCAAAAGTAATCCGATGACTCAATCATTATAGACTCATTATATTCAAGAATATTTAATCGCACCAGTAAAACAGATGTTATAGATAAAAAAATGTCACTTCCTCCATACCCCGCGTATCTTTTATTTACACAAGTGCGGCTAGTCCGAGTAACAAAGACATCACCTGATGGTCCTAATCAAAAACTAGCCCCACTCGGGTAAAAATAAGATGATGAAATAGAAAATTCGGCGTTTTCAGGCCTATAAAAACCCGCACATTTCACGAATTTTCGCCTTTCGCACAAGTATCTCATAGCAGTCAAGAAGTGCGTAATCCAGTGCCCGGTCTAGTTCCTGATCGTAAGTCGTAGAAAATTTATTGTATTCGCGCCGGAAGGTTTTCTCTCTTAGACTAAACCGCGTAAACTACACATTATTTTATTTTACATAAAGTATATTGTATCCGCCCCCGAAGGTTTCCTCTTAGTTTAAACCGCGCAAACATACATAATTTTAGACGCAGGACACATAATCAACTTTTATTATTCACTTTGAACATTGAATCGAGTGTGCCGGGTGCCGTCGAATTCGATTTCGAGTGACTTTATACGAATTAAACAAATATTATAAATCCACGAATAAAACGAATTGAGACATCGAATATATCTAATGTAATACGAGAAATTAACATTGTCATTATAAAATAAGTCGAAATAAAAGATAACAAGAATTAAAGAATTGTACGAAATATAACTTGTAATAACTAAATTGAATAAAGAAATAATTATAAAATATAAACACGTATGACTAAAGTTTATAATTTAACATAATCCCTAAAATAAAAGCAATTAAAAATAATTGTGTGGAATAATCAAGTCTAAAAGAATATAAGAAATAGAAAGAAATGCATGATTAATGAAACAAGAGAAGAATTAAAAGTAATAAACAAAATAATTACGACTAAAACTTATAGCAATAGGAAAAAGCTATAAAATAAATAAATATACATGTATGAAAGATATAAACAATAAAGATACAGAAGTTAGTCAAATAAAAATAGAAAATGTTGGCATAAGATAAATTATACATACGAAAGGAAATAGCCTAATTCAATAAAATACCGAGAAAGTAAGAAATAGATACATCAACGGAATAATTATTACATCAGACCTTTTATCTATCCCACTACCTCCTCCGCTTCGAACTAAAATTTGAATATACCACAGGTGCGCTCTTCCGTCGCAGCACCCTATAAAGACGCCGAATTTTCCATAGGCTTTTCTTAGTCTCTCTCCGGACCTTTACCTCCGTGCATCCCTGTGCAGATCACACCGAGTTCCGTTCGTCACAGTGCCTCTCGTTCTCGTGATAGTGCTTCTGTTCTTACCCTCGGTGAATCCGACTACCGATCTACAGTTACGTGCGCGCGTGTATTTCCCGAGATCCCTTCGGCTTAACTCACGGATTACTCCCTACGTCGCGAGAGTTACTCATCAAAAGTAAGTTTTTTTATTATTAGTAGAAAAGTAAACTTTTCCCGGCAAAGGTTCTCAAGCCTGGCCGAATTCTCCAACTCCTCTCCCGCCTCCTCCAAGCCACGCTTTTCCGTCTGTAAGCGCAAGCCGCTCGGCGCAAGCAGACAATTATTACGAGAAATTGTAATAATAAATTAAATAAACGGGCGTTACGTTCCCAGATCGTAACATATAATTTCTTGCAAATAGATAAATTTAATAGGTTTATTTACATTCATTAGCATTGGGCAAAGTTTGAGCGTATAGTAAAAACTGTTTAGAACCATATGCATTTTTGACCTTGTCCCCGTTTGTCCCCGTTGTCCCCGTTCTCAAAATATTCATGAATTATTGTTTAAAAATATTTAGATTAAATGCTGAAACGTTGCAGACTATGCACTCCACACGCAATTTTGCACAATGTTGCTAATACACCGACTCTATGTTATCTGGATTTCGATTTTCTTTTCACTGGAGTTATTTCGGTAGCACTACTTTATGAACGTTTCAAATGGATTTGTGCTAACTCGTACGCGACAAAAGCAATAAGTGTTTTCAACATACACGATACAGAAATTATAATTATTTTATCGTTAATACATAAGTTTTTAAATGTTATAAATTTAAAAGTTAGGTTATTACTCAGTACTTTCGTAATTAATACCATAAACTTTATAACCTTTTGGATATTTTGAGAACGGGGACAAACGGGGACAAGGTCAAAAATGAATCTAGTTCGAAACAGTTTTTACTATATGCTCAAATTTTGCCAAATGCTAATGAATGTAAATAAACCTATTAAATTTATCTATTTGCACGAAAACATACGTTAAAAATGAATTATATACAGTTTTAAAATTCAACTATTAATTCTAGTTAGTTATGGACACAAATAGCTTGAAAAGTATAAATTTAGTATAGATGACGAAAAAAATATTTGATGTATTAAAAATTATTAAAAAATTAGAAAAATAAAAAAAATTTTTATAAGTTCCAAACTCTGTCTACGGATTGTTATAAACTGTACGCTGTCTTTTTCATATTTTTCGTTTTCGTAGAAACGTAAAAATTGTAAATATCACTACAGCCAAACTTAAATAAAATGCTTTGAAAATCGCTTAATGTCCAGCTAAATCGGCATTTTCACCCACTGTGCACCGTCTCCACCAGCTTCTCCGACACCAGCCTCTTCATCACCAGCGGTCTCTCCAGTGCTCCTGTATAACCTGTTTCGACAGGTTTACGAAGAGGACGAGATGGTGCAAGTCTGGTGGGCTCCCAATCAACAGCTCGAGCCGATGGAAGAGCAGCAACCGGAGGTAATAGACTTGGTGTCACCTGAGGTGATAGACTTGCTATCACCTTCCATTGCCGTCAAGATAAAAAAATTCGTGGAGAGGAGCTATTCCGCGAAAAGAAGATTGATCTTTTCTGAAGATGCGATGGAATAGAACATGGAGTCCAACTTTTGTCTTACACATGAAAGAAATAATTAACTTCAGATCTTAAAATCTATTGTATTTTATTTACACAATTATAATACATTATAAAACCAATTTTCAGAGATCTAGCTGAATTACTTTATGAGATCTGAAAATTGATCTTGTCTCCGATACAAATCAATTTTTAAATTTCAACTTTTTTTCTTTCAGGTGAAAGAAATATTTACTTTATGAAGATGAAATCTTTTGTATTTTTTTATTAAATAAAATTATAATAGACTATAAAAATAAAATTCACATCTTTACTTTTGCAAGGTCTGAAATCAGTTTTCAAAGTCTTTCTCATTCTGCTATGAGCATTCTAGCCAATGGGCATTCTGGCCCACCAGAGCTAGACAGCCTAGCTGCTAAAAAAATTACAACATTAAAAAAATCAGCCCTGTGAAATTTCTAGGCCATAAATTTCAAGGCCAAGAATTTCTGGGCCTCACATTGCTAGGAGCATTCTAGCCCGCGGGAAATCTGGCCCATTCGGCGGACTAGCCTAGGTGGACCAGAATTCCCCTTGGCTAGAATGCCCCTAGCTTATCTACTTTACCCGCAATTCCACCCAACAATTAATTCTTATTGCTTTCCCCCGGGTTACGTGGTTGAGGGATGCCCAGTTTATTGTTTAATTATTTGTTAATTAATAATGATTTCCCCCGGTTACGTTGTTGAGGGGTGCACAGTTTATATATTTAATTTATTGTTTATTATTAATAATGCTTTTCACTCGGGTTATGTGGTTGAAGGGGCCCACTTTTTTTGTTTAATTATATGTTTACTAATAATGCTTTCCCTCGGGTTACGTGGTTGAGGGGTGCCAAATTTATTGTTTCACTATTTGTTAATTAATGCTATTCCTTCGGGATACGTGGTTGAGGGGTGCACTCTTTATTGTTTAATTATTTGTTTATTTATATTTCTTTGCCTCGGGTTACGTCGTTGAGGGGTGACCACTTTATTGTTTAAATATTTGTTAATTAATAATGTTTTTTCCTCGGGTTACGTGGTTGAGGAGAGCCTAGTTTATATGTTTAATATATTGTTTATTATTAATAATGCTTTTCCCTCGGGTTACGTGGTTGAGGGGTGCCCAATTTATTGTTTAACTATTTGTTAATTAATGCTTTTCCCTCAGGATACGTGGTTGAGGGGTGCACAGTTTATTGTTTAAATATTTGTTAATTAATGATTTTTCCTCGGGTTACGTGGTTGAGGGGTACCCAGTGTAATGTTTAACTGTTTGTTAATTAATGCTTTTCCCTCGGGATACGTGGTTGAGGGGTGTCCAGTTTATTGTTTAAATGTTTGTTAATTAATGCTTTTCCCTCAGGATACGTGGTTGAGGGGTGCACAGTTTATTGTTTAATTATTTTTTTATTAATAATTCTTTGCCTCGGGTTACGTCGTCGAGGGGTGCCCAGTTTATTGTTTTATTATATGTTTTGTATCGGTTAAATTTCTTGTTAATGAAAAATAAACGTTGTGTGTGAGCGCGACTGGAATACGGTCACACTCGATCCGTTACTAACGCGAGTTCGCTTCGCGCGAATCCGCTTAAACTCCTTGTAGACGGAGTGCGTGTGTTTCCCAGGCAGGGAAGCCCTCTGCCCAGGTTGTGCCGGTGGCTCAGGACGTGCGCTGTACGTAAGACGACAGCGCACCCGCGGAGGCGGCGGTGTCCGGCCGACGCAAGGATTGGAAACGCTAGAAGGTCGAGAAGTAAATCCGATGCGTACCTTAACTTTATGAATTTTTATTATAACAAAAAAAAGATACAAAAGAAAGAAAGCAGCAGGTGTGTCACTTCGGTGACACACGCCGTGCCACGACAAATATTGAGAATTTAGAGCGTACACTCGCGGATGCACGTTCTCGCAAAGTGCGCACGCGACGGCAGACGGTAATTGCTAACGACAAGAGAAGTGCAGCCGGCACTTCTCGCGCAAACGCACGCACGAATTCCGCGCGCAGTGGGCCCACTCACCTTATACTCGACGCACACGGTGCAACGACGTTCCGGCGGCGAATATCAGTTGCACGGGTTCGACGGCGATGACCTGCAGCAACCAAGTCCTATCAACGATCGTCCAAGGGAGGTACGGATCTCCTTTAGCACAAAACGGTTAGGACGACGATCTTTTGAATCACGTTATCTCTCGCGCGCGGTCCTAACGGGTCTAGTTTTCGTGAGCTGCCCGGCTCATAGAGCGACAGCGCCCGCGCTTCCCCTCTCTCGCGAGTCGCGACGAAGTTGTTCGACTGTTGAAGTCGAACTCTCCCCGCGGAGTTCGCGGATATTTGAATTCCGTCACAGTTTACTAATAATGCTATCCCTCGGGTTACGTCGTTGAGGTGTGCCCAGTTTACCGTTTAAATATTTGATAATTAATGATTTTTCCTCGGGTTACGTGGTTGAGGGGTGCACAGTTTAATGTTTAACTGTTTGTTAATTAATGATTTTCCCTCGGGATACGTGGTTGAGGGGTGTCCAGTTTATTGTTTAAATATTTGTTAATTAATGATTTTTCCTCGGGTTACGTGGTTGAGGGGAGCCCACCTTATATGTTTAATTTATTGTTTATTATTAATAATGCTTTTCCCTCGGGTTACCTGGTCGAGGGGTGCCCAGTCTATTGTTTAATTATTTGTTAATTAATAATGATTTCCCCGAGTGACGTGGTTGAGGGGGGCAAACTATATTGTTTAATTATTTGTTCATTAATAATGTTTTTTCCTCAGGTTACGTGGTTGACGGGAGCCTAGTTTATATATTTAATTTATTGTTTATTATAAACAATGCTTTTCCCTCGGGTTATGTGGTTGAAGGGGCCCACTTTTTTTGTTTAATTATACGTTTACTAATAATGCTTTCCCTCGGGTTACGTGGTTCCCAATTTATTGTTTAAATATTTGTTAATTAATAATGATTTCCCCGAGTGACGTGGTTGAGGGGTGCATAACTTGTTGTTTAATTATTTATTAATTAATAATGCTTTTCCCTCGGCTTACGTGGTTGAAGGGGCACACTTCTTTTGTTTAATTATATGTTTACTAATAATGCTATCCCTCGGGTTACGTTGTTGAGGGGTGCCCAGTTTATTGTTTAAATATTTGTTAATTAACGATTTTTCCTCGGGTTTCGTGGTTGACAGGTGCCCAGTTTAATGTTTAACTGTTTGTTAATTAATGCTTTTCCCTCGGGATACGTGGTTGGGGGTGCCCAGTTTACTGTTTAATTATTTGTTTATTAACTATTCTTTGCCTCGGGTTACTTCGTTGAGGGGTAACCAGTTTTTTGTATAAATATTTGTTAATTAATAATGTTTATCCTCGGGTAACGTGCTTGAGGGGAGCCCAGTTTATATGTTTAATTTATTGTTTATTATTAATAATACTTTTCCTTCGGGTTACGTTGTTGGGGGGTACCCAGTTTAATGTTTAATTATTTGTTTATTTATTAATAATGCTTTACCTCGGGTTACGTGGATGAGGGG
>JAWWML010032656.1:0-11848 GCA_035047165.1 Ormyrus rosae
CGCTTAAATAAGAGTTAAAGTTATTAAATATTCATTACTCGCGTACAAGTTAATCAAATTGCAAAGCGGATCTTCTGCAATTATCTCGACGGTGTATAATATTTGAGGCAAATTATGATGGTATCGTACGAAATAATGGTCTGCTTTGTGTCGATAAATTCATAAATCACTCTCCGCGTCAAAATTTTTATTTCCCCTCGAAATCCTTACGTAAACACAAATAGAGACAAACCAGTTCGACCAAACAGAGCTCCGCCTAAACACCAACCGAGATTCTCGTCGGCTCATCAAACCCAATCGCGACTCAGCTCCGAGAGCGCTCTCGGGTTTCACCCCCCGAGACAGCCGCCGGAAAAGAATCCGAAAGCTCGAATATCTCGCGAGCAAAGAGAGCCCCGAAACGCATAGATCGCGAAAACGGCGAGTGATCGCGCGCGCATAAAAAAAAAAGAAAAAAAAGGCCACGGCTCCCGCGGCTGTGCACGATATCAGTGAAAAGCAGCAGCAGCGCGCTGCCGATATCGCGAGCGATTTTCTCGCAAGTTCGCTCCCGGCGCGCAATATAAAGCTCCCGCGGCCGAGAGAGAGAGAGAGAGAGTCCGCTCAATAATGCCCCGCGTATATAGATCGCGGAACACGCAAATACCATCGGCGTCTCATGTCGGGCGATATATCGTCGATCACGTAGACGGCTCTCGGAGCGAGCCGTTCGTTCGCGCGGGGGCTCTCTGTGCATTTATTGATCTTTTCGGTTTTCGGCCGAGGCTCGAGGAGTGTATATATGTATATGTGTATAAGCCGCCCTGCGATAAGAATGTGCCGAGCACGGGAGTTTCTTATACGAGTAATGAAATTTCAAAGGTTCTCCCGCGAGGAATGCTCTCGCGAATTTTTGGCATTTTTTCAAGCGCCGTTAGGAGCGCCGTTTTATGAGGGCTGCTCGAGAGCTTTCTATAGCGGCGAGGCATCCGTGTCCTTCGAGCTATTTTATTTTACGAAATTAAATGTTTACGGCTTTTCGGGCGTGGTGAGTTTTTTTGCGCTCGAGTTTTCGTTATCGATGGGTTTAGTCATCATCCGCGATGCAGTCGGTGCGGACTATTTTTTTTTTTTTTTAAAGAAGTATAATGCTCGGTTTCGTAATTTCGAAAGGATGATTATACAGTGGAAGAATACGAAAAGTGAGTCACTTATTTTTCCAAAGTCAGCTTTGTACGAGGCAAGTCTGTTCTTTCGCGACGATATTCAAAGTTTTAAATGTGATTCTTATTTAAAACAATCCGCTTCACACATCGACAGTGTATACATTTTTAAGCATTTAAAATTTATAATTTCTTCGTTCGAAAAAAAAAGAAAAACACTTCTGATGAAATGGATGATGTCATTGCCACTATCGATATGCTTAACAAAGTCGTCAATGAGATTTTAATTATAAGCTATTTCGGTTTATCTTTTACGTAATGACTGCAATTAAAATCATTTTATGAACGTCCGTAAATAGGGCGCGATACGTTTTATTTTCTCCGCTGAAGGAACAAAATTTAATTTGCATCGGTTATCTACGTGTGTATCGATAGTGGAGCAATTCACGGCAATCTATGAAATAATGATGAAGCGTCTAAGAAAACGTAATTAAAAAAAGAAAAAGGTATCGCTTTAAATAAAGAAGGTACTTCGACTTTGCTTTTTAGTTCATGCAAAAATAGGTCGCGAAAAAATAAAAAAAAAAAACGATACTGAAGATGACGCGAATCGTATAGTAAATCAGCTTATACGCTTTTTCTAAAACACTAAAAATCCCCTTAAAAAATAGTTTTTGCAGAAAAGCAACGAATCAATGCTCGCAGCTCTTTCTAAATCGCAAAGAGCCCAACTTTTGCATTAACCCAATAAAACACGTCGCTTTCAATCTTCAAAGCGTACTTAGTACTTGGACGCGAACGCAACGTCACTTCGCCAACGTCTATACCGCATCGGTCCCCAAAAATATCTCTGCATACATATAGATATATAGTGTACATCCCCATTAACCCCTACCAACTGCCTCCTCCACTCGCGTCTCCGGGCAAACGTCAATTTAAGCTTCTTTCAGGGTATTACGAAATGTTAAGGGTAAAGAGCTTCCATAAACATAAAGACAGGCCGGCTCCGCTCGCGTGACGAATGACGCGAGAGAGAGAGAGAGAGGCGAAAGCTCGCAAAATGCAAATCCGAACGACGCTCCTCCCTCTGCTTTCCATTGCATAATTCGTGCGTATTTGATGCGAATTCGAGTTTTACGCGTCGCGGCGCGAAATCGAGTTAACGACCGAAATCGCGAGCGCGGAACCACCCCCCTTTTGAAGACGGAGGGAAGCGGAACGGTTATTCTTTCATTTCGCGGGCTCTTTCGATTAAAAGTTTTTTAATTCTCGTAAGTGTTTTTAAAGTCGAGAAGTTACCGCTTGATTTAAAATCATAATAGTCGGATGGTCTCCCTCTCTCTCTCTCTCTCTTTCGGCCCGCGGAGAAATTGGGTTGCGCGTAACTTTTTTGATTAAGCAAAAAAATTAGTTTGATTTCAATTAAGCGCGCGGCTTAATTTTTTCGAGAGCGAGAGCTCTTCGGGCGGAGAGTGCGGGTTCGTTCCGTTTGCGCGGATAACAAGCGTCTAATAACGCTGAACATTATTATTATTATTTTTTTTTCTCTGCGGGAACGAACGCTTTCTTGTCACGCGAAATGAGCTTAGACGCAAATGCCATCATTGCTTTAGCTTCGCGTAACCTTCCTACGGCTTCGTTTTCAAAGATGCCATGTGCTGTAAGCGTATCCCAGACTAGGCGCTTATGCTTTATTATAATACAATGACTGAAATTGCGCAATAGTTTTTTTTTTTACTGGCTTACTACGTGTATTGTGACAAGCGTCGCTCGCATTATGTAATGTTTCTAGAATTGTGCAATATTGATTTAATCATGTCGTGCGTTGTAAAGTGGGCAAACATATGAGTTATTTGCGGACAAGTGACACGTTTATTAAAACAATTTTTGGTTTCATTTATAGGTCTACGAATAATTTAAGTTTTGAAAGAAATTATTTTTATTATTTTAAACGAATTACAGAATTCGTTTTCAGCGGACAAATTCGATTAAAAGCACGAAACTTTTGATAAAGAACAGAATACTATAAAAAATTTGCGAAAGCAAACCTCACAATATGAATTCGAAAATGCAATATGAATGCATAAAAAAAAACTTGGAAATTTTAACATTTTAAAAAAATCGAAAATGCACTATAATCAGTGCTCTCGAGAAGCGAGAAAAAGCATTTTTTACACATCCTTCATTCGAAGATTTCATAGTCTCGAGTACCAGTATATACGCCCAACGGAGATAACTTGCAGCTCGAAATGCAAGCAAAAGAAAAACGCGAGTCAAGTTGAACGAACCCATCCCGGAAGAAAAATAAAAGCCGCCGCCGGAGGAAGGCAAATATATCCATCCACGTAAATGGATTCATCATCTACTAAGACTTAGCCATCGGAGGGGGATCAGCGTCGAACGGCAGTCAGAACTTTGCTTTGTAAGGAAATTACGACTTATGTATGACTTTCTCGTCAGACGGAGGAAGGGATGCGTGTGCAGCAAGTCTCTCTCTCTCTCTCTCTCTCTCTCTCTCTCTCCTCGGCGCGAGATGACGGGCTTAAGTTTCCAATTCTGTATGGCTTCGCGCCGCGCGTTATTCCGCGTCGTCCCGCGCTCCGCTCCCCGCCGCCGCCGCCTCTCCCGGGAGCGACGATATAACGGTGAAGTTGCACCGTTAAGAAGTGAGCTCGTTCCGAGCCCGGCGTTATTGTCAATAAAGGAGAGACTAAACTTGCAGCGAGGCCGTCTCTCTCCCTCTCGCGGAGAACTTGGCTGTTTCTACTTTTTAAGTAGAAAGAGGTGTTTACTCTGCTGCCTGGCTTATTTTCGGCCCGCGGCTTTCTTTTTTTGGGGGGGAGAGCGCGGGGCCAGCTCTGCGTATTAAGTGTTCTTCGTTTTAATAATCTCCAGGCGAACGGCAACCGGGATTTTTTTCAACTTGCGACGATTTTCGCGACAAAGTTTTGGGCTATTTATTCGTGCAGTGTTCCGCTGTTTCATTCCAGGGCGGAGATAATATACTTGGAATTCGAAATTATTCAATTTTGCTTTTGGGGGCAAAAGTTCGTTTGTGCCGCGAATAATGAACTGGTGTGCGGTAGTCTTTTAGACGGATATAAAGTAGCTTGTATTTTAAACGTACATTAATAGATTATTAAGATAAATCTTTAAAACTGTAAATTCTGTTTAAATAACTCCTCTAACTCGCGTTTATGAGTTACCAACTCCGAACGCCATTTCATTCTCCGATATCGGTGTCAGTCTAACTTGTCCGATGGCGATTCCTAGATTATGAGGTCCGCTTCGTATTTATATGTGGTTATTGAAACACAAAAGCGAACTAATACAATTTCAGAGTTGCGGATTCGTATCGGATTAAACGAAAGTGTGCAAACGACAGATACACAAAGTAGTTTAGTTTGAAACCGGCGCACAAACGCTTTACAACTATATTTACAATTTAATCGTAAAATTTCAAATGGGAAAAATGGAATTTTCCCTTTTAGCGTGGATTCAAAAAAATGTAAACGAGAATCTGCAAGAACAAATAAAACTTTTAGTGGGATGTACGCAAAAAATTTTCGAGTAAAAATTATTCCCGAAATCAAAGGAATCGCAAGACAGTGTCATTTTCTATAAACTATATTATTTAACGTAATTTAAATCATAATTATAACACCATCTAATATATTATGATTAATTTATCTCGCTGTATCTCGCGGTTAATTGATTTTCGGCTAAATATTGCTTTGAATTTTGAGATTTTTGAGATAATAATGTCAGATTCTCACTGTAGGCTGTAGAGTTTCAATTTAGATTTTTTATTAAAAAGTAAAATACCAATTTTTAAATACGAAATAGTTTGCAGTTATTTAAAAATTAAAGCGATTTTCCAGTCCAGTAAAATTCTACTAAAAATAATAAATAATAAAAAATCTGGTCCAATTTTTCACTATAGCATGTAATTGAACGATGAATATCTTTAATAGATTACTTTATCATACGCCCATCATAAATAAAATACCATTTTTAATTATTCTTGGCATTCGTAAATAAAAACATAATTCAAACCACCAAAATGATTTTCTAAATATCCCTATAAGATCGGAACTACTTTCGCGGCACCCCCGCAGAATCGTAATTTCCACCGGGCAAAATTACCCCCGCAACCATTTGCAGTCGGGCCACGTCTGATTTCGGTTCATTTTCATCCCCGCAGTGAAACCCATCAATGCAGCGTCCTACGTCAATACCGACCGGTCAAATACCCCCGCGACCCCCCCGCGTATCCGACCGCCGAAGTCAGTTTTGCGCTCTCCTTCGGGGAGGGGGCTGCGAAGTAGCCGCGAGAGTAGCCCCTTCCGGGAGCTAAGACGTCGAGGCAACGCTCGATAACGAAGCGGCAGTCGACTCAAAGACTGCCGGGGCTAATTGACAGCAGAACGCGCCGCTTTGACGGTCCTTCGCGGCTGCTTTTGAGCTAGGCTCGATTTCATTGTTGCCGAGAGGGGCGCCTGCACCGAGGAATGCTCGGCGCGGCCTTCGACGCGGCATTCGACTCTCGCTCGGAGTTTACGGATTCTGGTTATTAACTGCGGATGCTGCTGGATGGCGGGGGGAGGCTTGTCGGATTGAATCGGATTTACGGATTAATTGTTTTCGAAAGGCTGCAAGGTAGATTGGGATTGTTAATTAAGGATTCGAGCAAGTTTTCTTCTCGACGGTCTGTATTAGTGAATCTGACTTTTTTAAGAGACGTTTTTCATTGAAAGAAATTTAAATGCAATGTCGAATCGAGATTTTATTTATAAATTTTGAGAAATTTATAAGCACTGCGAATTCAATTAAAAATTTTAATTTTAATTATTAAACTTTATTAAATATTAATTAATGTTCAAATATCTTATTCTGAAGGGTATAAAAAATGTTTGAAATTTAATAAAATTAATAAATAATTATTTCCAGTCTGCAATCCTACAACTTAATAAATTAACATAATGAAGAAAGTTTGCTTGAATGAAACTGGCGTATAATTTCACTAAAAATATCAATCGTCCATCAGCAAATTTAATAAAACTCGTTACCTCTTAAGAAGGCCAGAATACTTTGTTTACGACAGCGGCTTAAATAAAGACCGAGAATTAAATAACATAATAGGTGTCATTACCCAACCTTCCCAGCCCAACAATCACCATTACACACCGCAATGCGCGTCTCGAAGATTCCCCAGCTCCCACATACCGTCGCCTCTCCTTTTTTTTCTTCTCCCCCCGTCGGCGAATAAAATTCTCATACGGAGTAGCGCATCGGCACGCAGCCGCGTTTAGCGGGACAAAACGCCCGTTGTATATCACGAGCCGAGGGAGGCGCGCGAAACGTCGGTGTGTGTATATATATACGCGCCGGAAATATTGCGAGCGCGCTCTTCGCGCAAGGAACGACGTCTCCGACTCCTATACCCGCGCGCACTCCGTTATTGAATCATCTTCCTCGCACGCTCCGAGCATTCTTACAGCTTTATTGTCCGCGCTGCCGCCGCCGCCGCCGGCACTCTTTCCTCGCGCCGATCGTGCCGCGAGACGAGGAGCCGAGCCTCGCTGTCGCGGTGCGGGGGGAGGGGGGGACTTTTATTTATATAAGGAGGTCTCTCTCGCTGCTTTTGGGATTTAGTTGCGAAGCATCGCGGGGATTTCGAGCTGGGAGACTTGGCGAGTCCTTCTTTAATAACTGTATTTATTGTTACGGAGCCTATACAGGTCGGAGAGAGAGCCCTGTTTTGCTTTACTGTTACAGCGGCCGGAACTTTATGTTTATGTTTAATTTGTACTCCCTGAACAAGGGAATAGTAAACAAACATGTTGGCGCATGCAATAAAGGCCGCGGCCGCAGCGTGTAATAACAGTACTGGGCGTTAAACTTTTTTGATAACCCATTTTTTTTTAATTTCCGACGAAAATATATGAACATATACGTGTAATACGAAGCACTGGGCGGCGTAACGAAGTATTTTAAATTTTAAATATAGCCAGGCGCATTTTGAATATTCATTTAGCTAAGGCCCATTTTTGACTTGCGTCCTGCTCTTTTTTTTTAATACACATATTTAAGTGAAGTATCGTGCTTTTATCTATTTCTACTTGTGCAAAACTTGCTCTTCTCGATAAAGCTTCGATCTGATAATTAAAAAAAACCGCCGTTATAATCATCTAAAAGATACGATAATTAAATTCACGAGCTTCCTCCAGTTTTTAATAGATCGAGAAACGCAGCTTCCCCGTTAATTAGCTTTAAGAGACATCAGCGCATTTAAGGCTGCATGAAAGGACGCTATCAATGGCAGCAGCCCCGGCCGGGGCTTTTACTACGTCGACGTGCGTGAAACTTATATATATATATATATATATATGCTGCACCTTATAAGCGCTATACTCGGTGCGCGCGCTTGCGGGGCGAAAAGATATTTATTGGGAAGCGTGCGTGTGGCAGCTCTCCGCGCTGCACGCTGGCGTAGTGCTTCGCGCTGCGGTCGGCTCTGCGGACAAGCCGCGAGAGCCTTTGATGGAAAAAAGCGCCGGGCTTTTTCACCTCTCGAGCACCGGGGTTTATTTTTACGCCTCCCCACCCCCTGCCTCCCGACGGTCATCGGTCGAGTCGACGAGCGCGGATATTCAGCGGCGGCGACGCGCCACGGTTTTTCATCCCGTTGCTATCACGGTTTTAATAAGGATGTCTTTGAAATTAGCCGGCAAATTGGATACCTGGTGAAAATTTCACGAGGGATTCGCGTGTTTGGCTTTTTCATGGGTTATTATAAGATTTTAGTCTTGTGGTTTAAACTGATGGACAGTCTTTTTGAAGGAGTTTATAGAAAATTTCTGAATTTCGAAAGTGATAGTATAATTATTGATAATTATAATAGATTTAATAATAATTTAAATAGCGTTCGCTTATCAAATTAAAAGTTTTAGTGAAAAAAAATGTAATTTCTGTTGGGAAAGAATGTACGGAGAAAAATTTTTTAGTAAAAATTACAATAGTACATTTTAATTTGATCACAGACTATAAAAATCTAAAAAATTACCATAGTTTCTAGTAAGCAGTTATAAATTTTCATACTTAAATTTGTAAAATTTACTATTAGGAACATGGTAATTTTTTAGATTTTTACAGTCTGTAATCAAATTAAAATGTATTATTGAAATTTTTACTAGAAAATTTTTCTCCATGTAATATTAAGTTAAACATTTTCCGTAATATCAATAAGAAAGAAAAAAAGCGTCTCATTGAAGAAACACATTCATTGTAAAAAATCAAGATTTATGTTAGCATTATTTCGTTTTACATAATAAGGATTAGCGATAACTCACTGTCCTTTTCAAGGTAGCTGCCTGGAAAATACGTAATCATGAAAAAAAAAAGAACAGCAGTTTATTAGAAGCTATTAGAGATTTGTGCAAGAAAATCCCTTTCCTGAAAAATGTGGCTAAAGATATTTTATGTTTTGGTCAACGTTTTCGCATTATTCAAATGCGTAAAAAATAATTTTCTTTGGAAATTTTAGAGAATCAATATAACGGTTTTTAAAATAATTAACAAATTCAATTGTTAATTTTATTTATAGCTTTTGCAAAGTTATAAAATTTTTAAAAATTCAACTGTACCGAAATATTTTAGAAGTAATGCATATTAATGAAATTTCATGTCCTCATTAGTCTTGCAAATATTCTTTATATACGCAAAATAAAATTTTGGAGAAATTTATGAGATTCGCCGCGGCAGGGAATTTTGAAATTTTTTTTTAAAAAACAAATCCAGACTTTTTACTGAAAATTCTAATTTTTAAAAATAAATCGTAAAATTGAAATATTTTTACTGCTTCGGTATGAATAAATAAATGTCTCTTTTATAATAATGAAGTTACCCAAAAATACTATGCATTTCCGTCTAGATCAATACCTTTCGCAGTAAAACCTGTAACAAAAGTAAGAAAACAGGCGTAAAATACGAAAACCCATAAGAAAAAGTCCAAACACGAACTATCCAACTTATCACAATCGAAAATCTCAAAAAGCATCAGGCGACACAAGTTTCCCTCGTAAAAATCTCTCCTTCTCCCCCTCCCCCGTTACCCGGAAACTCGAGCCATCCGAAAATTTCGATCCAACTCCGTCAGGTGTATCCGCCGTTCCGTCGTCGGCGGCACGCGTGTACAAAATCACGTCGCGCATAAACTTAAGCGGCCGCGTAATAAGATCGCGCGGAATGAGTCATCAAAGTCTCGCGCGGAAGTCCATAAAAATTACAAGCAACGAGGGGGAAGGGGGGAGGGGGAGGGAAGGCGAGCCGCAAATAACTATTATTATAAGTACTCCGGCTCTTATCGGCGATTAACGCGGACGGCGGGGGCAATAATCAATTCCGCGCGCAAATTCGTTGATGTTTATTCGAGCCGCGCACGAACGTACTTGCGCGTCGGCAGCGGCGGCGGCGTATTAAAACATTGGCGCAAAAATTAAAGCCTCGACGCGCTGCCCGCGGGAAAATCGAGCGCGGAGATTAGCCGCGCGCAGACCGGCACGCGGCGCAGGCGACGAGCTTGATAAACGATGTGCTCGAGAGAGCTGCACGGCTTGTGTGCGGCTGGCAGACGTAATTATATCGCTTCGCGACGTAATGAGCGGATTTATGATTGTGTAATTGTTTTTTTTTTAAGCTTTTATTATGTGATTTGGAAAATGAACGAACCGCGATTCGTTTCCGTTTCCGTTTTCTTTGCTCCGGAGCGGAGAACGAACTCGCGCGATGTTGTGTGCAAAGGCGATAAATTTTTTCGGAAAGATACGAGATAACTTTAGATTTTTAATGCTGATTATTAAATGGAAGTTTTTTTACCTTATTTAATTAGCAATTGTATAGTAGGAATTGAGCTTCTAAAGGTAATCCCTAATTTCTAATGAATTAAATAAAGAAAACAATGACGTTAACTTTATTCACGAACGAGATTTATCGGGTTGGAACTTTAACCTGGGAACAATGCAGTGCATTTTATCAAACTGTTTCTCTGCCGCGGCAGTACTTGTTTTCCCGGGCGAGGTTTTCTGCGGAGTGACGTTTCGTAGACAAATCTAATTTTCGAGTCTGCATGTAAATAACGGATATCGGCAAAGTCTTGATAACGTTTAATTGAGTTCAACCTAAAGAAGTTACCCATTGATCAACTGAATTGTGAATTACTTTTACAGAAATAAAATTACTTTTTATGATTATTAAAAACTATGAATTACTTGATTCTTTGGCATGATTGCAAAAAGTGCTGAATTTAGGATTTTACCATAAAATGAAACCCATTTCTTACTTTAAAATCGATTTACATGCAAGAAATTAAAACAACTATTATTGCTTTTTGTCTTACAAAAATATCTTACAGAAATTCCACCCAATAAATGAATGAGATATAACGAACGAATAAAAGCGTAATAAAATCACGAAACAGTCAAAACAGCAGCGTTCCGCCTCGCCCCCGAATAAACACCCTTACGAAAAGCACCCCTTCCTCCAGGGTCGCTCAACACCGACGGCGATGTTGTTGTTTACTGCGGAGAGCCGAGCGACGTTCGATCAAGAATATGAAGGCCCGGACTCGATAAAAGCCGGAGCGGAGTGCAGGTGACGACGGTGTTCTCGTTTCTCCTAAATCAACCGGAGAGAGAGAGAGCTACGGTCTTAAACGGAGGTAAAACCGCGGCATCTGTTTGAACGATTCTGTCTCTCTCTCTCTCTCCCTGTGTACGTGGAGTAGCGGAGAGGGTTTATTTGGCGAGGGCAATCGTTAACGGCACGCTTACGGCCGCGGGCATTTCTCCCTGGACGTGGTTTGATTAGGCGACGAGAGATTAAATTCCAATCGGGAGTGCCGGACGTCTTTAGAGAGCGGATTATTTATGTGCAACTGCCTGCTTCTGATTGTTGCAGGGGATAGTTTAATGGCTTGTAAATGGCCGCGCGTGCGTCGAGCTTTTCTTTACGGCTTGTCGCTCGAGAGAAGCGCGGCGTAAGCTTTAGGATGCTGACCTTTCGTCGTAAGGCGGGAGATCTGTTTTAAAAACTTGCAAAATCTTGAGGTTTTATAGACGTTATCGAGCTGTTTTGATGTACTTGTACGGAAAGATTTTACAGTTTGTGGAAAATTATTGACATTATAACGGTAATTGATTGCACGAAAACCAGTTTTAATATTCTGAGATTTAATTTGAGATTAAAATTTAATTTTTACAGCTCATTAAAGATTAACAAATGCAGAAGAGGAAACGTTGAATATTATATTAGTTAATGATAATAAAATTTAATTAAAGGCACATTTTATATCTAGCAAGAATTTGCATTTTTACATACCTAATCGCATTAGTCATAAACTTTACGAAGAACCATCAAGATAATATCCTTCCATATAAATATAAAATCGCTGCCAATTCATCGGCTGCTAGCTTCCTCCTAAATAATTTGTTTGCCTAGCGGGCCGAAAGTACTACTTTCCCTCCCGGCGCCGAATCGGGGACGTTGTATTTTCGTCCTCGCTAGGAAAAAAAAAATAGTATGCGTTCCACGGGATGTAAAATGGCAAGCCCATAGCACTTGTTTGACACCCGCACTGAGAAAAAAATTTCTTAAAAACAAAGAAAATTTTTTTGACTCAAAGAAACCGTTTCTTTGCGGGCTCGTAC
>JAWWML010032667.1:0-11847 GCA_035047165.1 Ormyrus rosae
AGGTTTTCACCTGTGCAATCCTTGGATGATGAAATTGAAGCAGATCCGAGAGATTTATGTGTGTCATTGGTTGATGATGACGGTTTTTCCGAGCTGTATTTGCAGTTTTTAATACTAAAGCGAACAGTCGAGGCTTAATTAGGTTACAAAAGTAGCGGCGATGAGTGCTGAATTACTGCTTTTTGATAATCGTGGCGAAAACGTACAGTAAAGTATGTCGTGAAATTAATTTTGTATCGTTAAAATAAAATCGATAATACATATATAATTATAATTTTCCGTGTTTGTATTATAATAAGTGAGACGTCGAAAAGTCGGGACGTCACAAAGTAAAATTGTAAATAAAAATTTAAAAATGTTGTAAAATATTGTAAATCGAAATCTGTGAACAGATTTTGATCGTTATACATAATGTCGCACGAAATCTAGGACATTTCCAGGTATTGTTTTTCAAGGAAAATTCGGTGCCTATGTGCGCAAGAACAAGTGCGGAAGGGGTTCCCTATTGGAAAAAGCGAGCAGGAAATCGAGATGGATTCGGCTCGATTGCCACTTTGATTTCGAGCAGGCTGATCTCGATTCCCACCTCGATTTTTTCAATAGGGTTGGGCCTGCGGGCCGCCCTACAAATTGTCTTAGCGCTTGAGGCCAGAACGTGCCTCCGAAACTGTAATCGTCCTGCAAACACATAATATCGTTTCGGCCGCTCTATTCTAGGAGAAAACTAGAAGGAATCAACGCTTGCGAATCCACCCCCGTACCTTCGTAAACACTTCTGCGAATAATCGATTGACGCACGATTCTAGGATTTAAGTGTTAACGGACTTTTTTTGCGGTTTTTCCCACCCCTTTATGACCTCCTATCGCCGAATCATGGGCCTCACGTATTATCCCAAGCCGATCACCTTCAGGAGGGGTAGTTACTTCGCCAGTGCATATAATTAATTTAAGTGTTTCACCGGTCCAAGTAGAGCGTATCGCGATTTCAATCGGCGTCCAATGTACATCATCTAACCCGTCTCCGGGCTTGGAAATGCTAACCGTTTTTGTTTCATCATTTAATAAAATTTCCCGCAACGAATTTAAACACTGAATTATCATATCTATTTCCAGTATGTCGTCCGACCTTTCTTTAATAAATAGTGAATAAGTAATTTTACCGGTCGAGAGGGTTGATACTACTATCGCGCCTAAACAGATAGGTTCTTCTTTTAAATTATTAATATCCAATATTCCGGCTTCTACCAATTGATGGCATATGGGAGTAGCGACGACACAGTCAACTGACATAAAATGCGCGATGTTATCGTTCCTCATTAACAATTGATCTCTGGAAAAGCTTACATGATCCACGAGGAAAATTCCACTATATAAATGATCATAAAGCTCATTATCAAATTCAGACTCACGATCAGAATCAAGATTGTCAAACGGATGGTCGCGAGGTTCGTTCGGAATGGAATCGTCGGATGCACTGGAATTTTGCAGGTTACTGTCAGTTCGTTGTTTCTTACATTCATTCACAGTCGGCCCTTCACTCGGCCTTTCAAATAGTTTTACACCATGCGGAATAATCCAATTCCTGGTAACATTACAGTTCGTCGTAGTCTCACGAGGTAGGGCCACTGTCTGAGTTGGGCCCAGGGTTGTAGAACCTTTTTATTTCAATACTCTCATCAATCTCACGAGGTAGGGCCACTGCCTGAATTGAGCCCAGGGTTCTAGAACCTTTTCGCTCAATACTCTTTTCAATCTGTCTGTTATTTTGTTGGATAAGGATTTGGGAAGCCTCGGCGTCATCCTTTCCTTCGTGTATTTGAGTAAATTTAATTAAAAATGAGAAATAATTGTTCTAGCCTTGCTTCGAGGTCAGTTCCCTCCTGGTCAAATTCCTCCGAGGTTAAGGATATGACGAGAACGGTTGCAGGATTCCTGGATAGTGCATCCGCGTTCATGTTTACTTTCCCGGGTTTGTGTATAAAATCGTAGTCATACTCCCTTAATTTAATTTTCCACCGCGCCAACCGAGAGACAGGATCCTTCAATTTATGCAACCAAAGTAAGGGTCTATGGTCTGTCACTAACGTAAACTTCCGTCCATACAAATAAGGCTTAAACTGATTCACCGCATAGACCATGGCGAGAAATTCCTTTTCCGTAGTGGGATAATTTATTTCCGCCCCTGCCAACGATCTAGATGCGTATGCAATAGGCAAATCTCTCCCGATGGGCCCTTGACTAAGTACGGCACCTAATGTAAAGTATGATGCATCTGTAGTCACCACGAACGGCTCTTTAAAATTTGGAAATTGAAGCAAGGGTTCCGTACATAATATACTTTTTAAAATGTTAAAAGCTTGTTCCTGATCGTTTTCCCAAATGAAACTTTTACCTTTACGTAAAAGGGAATCTAAGGGCTTTGCAATTTTAGCGAAATCCGGAATGAATCTTCTGTAATAACGGGCCAAACCGAGAAATTGTTTAATATTTTTCGCGCTTCTGGGTCGCGGAAATTGTGATACGGCTTTAATTTTTCCCGGATCAGGTTTCACCCCACGATCTGAAATTATATGTCCTAAATACGCGACTTCTTTTCGCAAAAAGAAACACTTATCGGGCTGCAAGGTGAGACCAGCATTTCTGAATGAGTTTAACGTGAACCTACATGCCATTAAAGGCGGAGCTCTAAGATAAAAATGGAAGAGTGAAGGATTGGATCGATAAATAAAACTGCTGGTTTCGCAGACAGATCTAACACTTGTCTAGGCATAAAAACAAATCCGCATTAGGCGGTAAAAACCAAGGTGCCGCAACGTCGCCCCGCGAGGAGGTGCCGGAGCTGTCCGGCGGGGAGCGCAAAGATGGTCCTCGACCTTGTACCCAGTGGTCCCGACGTCTCGGACAGCCTGCACTGTGGTACCCGGACAACACAGAGTTGCCGCGTAGTGCGCTCGCCCTGGAACGGGTCACGTTGGATCACCACACGTGGACACCGTTCCCCAAACCAAAGTCCCTACCTACGTCGCCTTGAGGCACTCACACGCACACTAAAACAACGCTCGCGGATTCTAGAATCGCACTTATGACAAACGGACTTGACGGTGAGATGCAGGACTAACGCACAAACTTGCCGATGAAACACATCAACCTTCGAGCTCGACGGTTCTGAGACAACTGAGATAACTAACTCTCTCCGGAACGGGTCAGAACCCTCTCTTCCAACAAGAGCCCGGAGCGGGGGTACATTTCCGACGGGAAAACCCCAGTAAAAACGTCCATCTCTACGGAAAAACCCGAGAGCCAAAAAAGGGTCCATGCCGGTCGTAAAAAGGCCAAGCGCACAGGCCTATGCCGGTCATAAAGAGGGGCCGAGCGCACGGGCCATACTGGCTATAAAAAGACCCAGAACAGGGGTCGGTCACTTTAAGACCTCGGTGGAAAGCCCCAAATAGCATCGATTGATCGAACATGATGATAGCCACGTACCAATGCGCGGCGAAAATTTCACCCATGTGACGGTCAGCAAAAATGACGCGAACAATTTCTTAATCTACTTAAGAGTTTTTTCATTTTCCGGGTGTGTTCCTCCAGGGAGTTAGCGTAGACAACAATATCATCCATATAAACAAATAGCTCCACTCCCTGCAGCCCGCTAAGAACCCGATCTATCAGTGACTGAAAGGTGACTGGTGCCCCCTTCAATCCCATGGGCATTCTTTTATATTGTAGATGATGAAAAGGGGTTGAGAACGCGGTTTTAGAAGCGTTCGCGGGATCGATGGGAACTTGATGGAAACCCGAAGCTAAATCGAGAGTTGAAAAATATTTACTTTGACCTAATTGATCTAAAATTTCCGTTATATTAGGGAGGGGATAGGCAAACGCTATCGTTTTCTCGTTTAGGCTCTAAAATCAATAACTAATCGCCATCTTTTATTTCCCTTGGAGCCGGGTTTTTTAGGTACTATCCACAGTGGAGAATTATAGAGTGATTCTGATTCCTCTACAATATCATTTGCAATCGTGTTGTCAACCTGGCGTTGAACTTCCTCCTTTAGGTGTGGTGGACAACGATATTGTTTCATATTAATCGGTATATTATCGGTAGTCGGGATTTTATGGGTTATCACGGAGGTTTTACTTAAACGGTCATTCTGTAAATGGAATTGATAAGGAAACTGGGAAATTAACTCTATTATATTATTCCTTTCCAGTTGATTTAATTCCTCTAAGATCAGTAGGTCTACTAATAATTTTACTCGGGTTTTACGTTTTAACTCAATCTCGGGTTCACTTAGACCTTTAATGAACCGCATCGGCGTTAAGGTATTAACAAAATTTTCTAATTTTACCGGAGGAATAGTAAGATTAATGTTTTCGCTTGATGAATTTATAATGTATAGATAAGCTTTTCTCTCCATCCGAGAACCAAAAACTTGTTTTTTTGTGGGCCTGCGTAATTAATTCTAAAGTCCAAAATTATTTACGAATCTAACCTAACTCAAAATTACTTTAACACAATAATCAATAATAATTATTTAGCGCAAATCACTTTTTGATAAAAAATTCGAATGCAAGCTCGCGCCTGCTTTAAAGTTTTGTTGCGCAATAACCTAACACTATCGCTCAGGTACTTAGCTATGTTTCTGACGGTGCTGATGTCGTTGCTGCCGTCCGTGCTGTTGTTCTTGCTGCTGACGTTGCTGCTGCTCGCTGGCTGCCGTCGCCGCTGCTACTGATGATGATGTTGCTGCTTAATGAACTGCTGCTGCTGCTTGCAGTGCTGGCAATTCGGCGGTGTTTAGATGCAGTGGAGCGATCGCAGGTGACGACCTGAGCGTAGCCGATGAAGCGTCACAGGGGACTTCCTAATCACTGGAGGCTGCCTCTCCAGGATGTCTTCGGAATGGCCAGCGGACCCGGATCCTCCCGGTATTCGCCTTCAGCCCAGGGAAAACCGCGGCTCAAAACCCTGGGCGGGAGTCGAGGCAGTCCTTCCTCCAGATGATTTAATACCTTCTTCGTATGATCTGTCCCGTCTTCTTCGGATGATCCTGTCCCGTCTCCTTCGGATTATCCTGTCCGCAGCGCCAAAATGGTATGACCCAGCTCGTCTCCGGGTAGCAAAGCAAACTAGATGTGCCGTTCGCTATTTCTTTTCAGCTGGTCCGATGATAAAATGTCCGTCGTCCGCATTAATCACAGAAGTGAATGGAGCGGGAAGGTTTAAAATAAGTTGAAGTCCAAAAGAATATAACTTTGACTTTGAAATTTATCGGTGTCCGAGAAATATTTCTAACAGAAAGTAATTAAGAATTAAGATGGCTCAATTATCAAGACCAGTTCTTGAACGGAGGCTGGCTTGTACTGAAAATCTGGGCACAGCGCGTGCCTTTATGTAGGTAGATCGTTGGCCCAACATTTTCGGAAGGGGTGAGCATTGGCTTCGCCGCTTCCGAGAATTGTTTACCCGTTGAGTTCCAGGAATTGTTTTCGCCAACTCCATGTTGTGATCACGTCTGCCCTCTAGCTAATCTTAACACGTGCGCCGTTGGCTAAGTACTCATGTTCTGGTTACTCGCGCCCTCTGTCTGGTCGCGCGCCATTGGCTGAATGCTCATGTTCTATTCTCGTGCACGCCCTCTGCCTATCCTTGGCACGTGCGCCGTTGCTTGAGTGCTCATGTCCTTTTCACGAGTGCCCTCTGTCTAACCTTGGCACGTGCGCCGTCTGTCGAAAGAAATCCATTGGCGTCTCATGGCCTTGAAAATTTATTATAATTTCAATTATTCTTGTTCCTGCAATTATTTAAACATAATTCTTTTTGTTACGCGCCGCCTAAAGGGGGCGCGTAATCGTGTCTATTGAGTGCGCGGAGGACACGTACACCGCGTCGCGCTGCGCGCCCCGTACGGGCTCGCCCTTTTGCAGCAGGTCCCTGGTAGCCGCTCTTGTCCTTGATAGTGGATTAGTTGGGAAAAGTAGGGTAAAAGTAAAACGCACGTTGTCTGGGACTAAAGGGGTATATTTTATTACCACCCCCCCTTTTTTACAATTTTAATTCGGTATGGTTGAGCGCCGCTGCACTCGAGCAACTTACAATCTAGGCGCGCAGGTGGAGGGAGCGCGCTGGATGATTCCGCGTAGTGTAAGCTTGCCGTAGTAGCACCGATCGGTACCGACGGGGGCCGAGCGGTGCCGTGAAGTATAGACGCGTCGAGACAGCGCCTGGCGGTGCGAGAGTGTATAGGTGCGCGGCCGAGCCGAGCCGAGCGGCACCGAGTCGGAACGAAGCGTGAAGCGCGCTCGAAAGCGGGGCGCAGAAAAGTAGCCGTATTGCGCTTCCGTGCCGACGCGCCGCGCACGTGCTCGGCCGGTCCGGCGTTGCGCACGGAAGGTGCGCGCCCACACAGACGCCTCCGACCGACGCACACACAGAGGCCAAGCGAAAACGGACGCACAGAAGGTGCGCCCTGAAGACATGTGTTTACTTTTCGCGCGCGCACTTTTAAAATTACTATAAAACAACTTAGAATTTACGCGTGGAGGCGACCGCACTACCTGCCTTCGGGTTTGATTCTAAAACGTGGCTGTAACGCAATTAAATGTGCATATATATATATATTTATCTTAATGAGAGATTATATTTAATAACTTGAGATTTTACCTTTTTCGTTGGTGTTTTTGGTAGAAAGGCGCAGCGCTTCCACGAGGTCAGGGCGGCGAAGACGGGGCGGCGGCCCTTGATCACGGGACACCCGACGGCAGACGTTCAGGATAATGAAACGCGGGCGCGGATTTTGATTTTTGTATTTATAATTTTTAGACACGGAACTAAACGGCACTTTTTAACTCAAAGGCAAAGATTTGATAATGAAACAAAGGTGGAGACTGAGATGGACGTCGTCCGGCACGTCCGCACTCAGCTACTGCACACTGTAGAGTAAGATTAGCAAGCCGCTGCGCTTCCTTCCTCCCCGCTTTCTTCCGACTTTCTTACTCTCTCGCACTCCCTGTCGGAGGCGGAGCGTGGCAACAAAGTAAGCACTGGACATTGTTTTGTCAGCGCTTACTTCCCCCTGCATTCTTGCACGCGCGGGGTGACACTGGAGACTTTCCTGGCCTTGAGACTTCTGTCTCACTCTTGCCAGGAAAGTGCGGAGAAAGACATGGGTGTCTTTGTGGAGCCTTTTCTCGTTTAGTTTCATTATTTTGTTTGAATTCTATTAGGTTCGGGTCTTTTTTAATACTTATTATTAATTTTAATTACGTGCTCGTGTACAGCAAATATAAAATATAAATTCAAATTGAATATTTAATATAATTAAATTAAATTAGAAAAATAAGAAAATTCGGAACGTGACACTTTTTGGAAATTAATGGTTCTTTCCCTGAGCGAGCCCTGACTAAATTTCATAACTCCCTAATTAATATTTATTAATTTTTTGGTATTGCGCAATTTGTTTATTTACTTAATAATTATCAATTCACAGTTTTACGCAATAAATATGTTTTCTTATTTATTTAATACAAACTACAAATAGAATCAGATTGATTCTATTTGTTTAAACATTTAAATTTACATAAAAAATAGCAAATTTATATATACATTTATTGTTTAATCTAATTAAATTATCTTTTTCTTCACTTAGTTGGAACCAAATCTAACTGAATGATAAACAATTTCAATTGGTTTAACCAATTGTTTAAATATATTTGTTAATATTTTCCTAAAATCAAGTCATTCATTATTGAATTTGTAATTATTTTCTTTCGACTAACCCAGAACATCAACTTTTACTAACATTTAATCTAATTATTCATAATTTATTAGTTATTAATAAAATGTTTTAAATACGTTTCAAAACTAGTTTTATTTACTAACTATTTCACGTTTTATTGACTAATTACTAATTAACTGATGATAATTGATAAGATTCTGAATAGACTATCCTGTTTCCCTATCTAAATTGTTAAACAAAAAGATCTAATCGATTGCACAATATTGCGCAATCGAGATTCGAAAGTTTATCCATTGTTTGTTGGTCCAAATAGGATAAGGATAATATCCTAGTTAAAAAATGATTAACTATTATGTTTGAATTTACTACCTATTATTTGTTATCAACAAGATAAACAATAATTTATCTTTTCGACGCCAAGCTTTTATCTACATAATTTTTAGTTTATGGCGAATTGTGGGAATCTAACGAAATCCCATCTATACTGGTTTTTAACTAATGACCCAAGGTCAGTTCATAACAAAACTGAGAGTTTTCTATCTATTTTAAGATTTAAATACATGGCCTTGGATAATAACATTACAATTATTTTTTGTACATACGTCAAATTTTAATTTAATAATAAATAATAAATAATAATAAATAATAATACAAACATAAAAACATTTCAGCGGTAGGAATCAACATAATTATTTGTTTACATCAGTAAATACATACACTATATTTGAGTTTTTTTAAACTATACAATAATCTGTTATGCTAACACACAATAAATCTAACAGAATAAATATAAATAGTGAGACCTCGCAAATTTTTTCTATAAAAATTTGAAAAAGTTAAGAAAATGTTTTTTACAAGAATGTAGGAATATAAAATCATTTAAAATTTAGTTTGGTAAAGTGTATATTATGATGTATCTGCTTTAATTCTTATAAATCCAAAATATTTAAAAAAAATGAAACAATTTACTAAAAATCTAACTTGTTTCTTGAACATATTTATTAAATTAGATTTTTAATAATTGAATTATATATGTTTTGAATTTTTACAATTTTTTATATTGAGTGTTTGTTTAATTAAACATTTCTAGCAAAAATATTGAATAATTTTAATTTTAACTTTTAAGTACATTGATGATTATATTTTTTTAACCAGTAATGTATTTTATTGGTTTTTTAAATTTGACCAAACTTGACTACATTTTAATTTTTAAAATAGTGGAAATTTTTTTATTAATGATATAGTAATAAAACAAATATCTATTTAAGTTCACTTGAAATAAATGTAAACCTGTTTTTATTGTTTGGTAAGGATTTATTCTTATGTGAATTAAAATTCAATCAATTATTTATATTATTTAAATACTTAGTTTTATTTCTAATCAATATGTTTGTTTTATAGTTTTTATAAAAGAATATTTCAGAAATGTTATTTCTTTAATAGTTAATTCTGTTGAAAAGAAATATTTTTATTTTTTGGTCTGATAAAGTTAGTAAAAACCAATATCGCTCTAAGTAAAATTGTTGAAAATTTTTTTCCCCAGATATAATTAATCTTATTTATTATAAATAATAACTTAGAGTGAAACATCAATTTTTTAAACTTGCGATCTGTTTTTATTACATTCCAACTTCAAAATTTGACTATATAATCATTTTATAATTTCTTACAAAAAAATATTATAATTGATATATATAGTATGATTCAAATTAACTGTAATAAATTATAATTTAACCATAGTTTCTATTATAGTCACTTCATTATATTAAGTGACTATAATTGAGGGCCTGGAAACCAAAAGGAGATGAAACGAAATTTTGTCAAATAAGTATTGTCCAAGTACAATATTTATCAACGCTTGCTCCTATGGTACGCTGCATTACTTTTTTGCTTGTGGGAGTGAGAACGCGCCACGCGACCGTTTAAAAATTAACACTGCTCTTAAATAATAAGAGCTAAAAAGCTAAGAATTTCCACAAAACTTTTTCAAAGCGTTGTGAAAATTTTGGTATGATTAAAAATTTGAAACTTAAACTTTTATAACAACTTTTTCAATTGAAAATATAAAAGAAAATTTTTAATGAAATATTTATAAAAAATTGCCATTTTGTTTATATTTAATATTTAAGAATTGCAATTCGGCTTAAAAGACGTGGAATACATTGAAGTTTGTCATGTAAAAATTTAAACTAGAAATATGAATATTTACAAAACTTATGACGAGTTGAAATGAAAAAAAGTATTAAATTTTTTTTCGCAACACTAAAGTTTTATTTAAATATTTCATAAACTATAAAAATTATTAATATAGTTTGTGGGGCAAAAAGATGTGCAATGGAATTCTCTACCAAAGCCAACTTTTCAAATTTCATTTTAAGTAATTTGATAAATGTTGTACTTGGACAATACTTATTTGGCGAAATTTTGTTTCTGGGCCCTCAATTAAGCATAACCTAGTTGTATCTTACTAGGAGAGGACACCACTTTTGGGTCACAAATTACCTTGTAACTTCGGGATATGTTTTCTAATGTTAAAATATGAAGAAAGCCGCGTTCATTCAGTCTAACGCTCGATTTTTCGTAAGTTATGAGCTCTATTACCGAAAATCTAAAAAAAATCGATTTTTGTTTAATCACTTATAATGTTTAAACAGTTAATTGTACAGTACTTTAACTCCCGGCATTTGAAAGGTGAGGTCAAATCCTATCGATTAAAAAAATTTCGTCTAAAAATCTTTATTTGTTTCAAAGTTATAGTCAAACAAAGAATGATCATTAAAATAGCATAAAAAGTTCAGCGGCATAATTTTAATTTATTTTAACGGTTATTATTTGTTTGACTATAACTTTGGAACACATAAAGATTTTTACACAAAATTTTTTTTAATTGATAGGATTTGATCTCACCTTCCAATTTCCGGGAGTTAAAGTACTTTACAATTAACTATTTAAAAGTTAAGTGATTAAACAAAAATCGATTTTTTTTAGATTTTCGGTAAAAGAGCTCATAACTTTTGAAAAATCGAGCGTTAGACCGAATGAACATGGCTTTTTTCATATGTTAACATTAGAAAACATATCCCGAAGTTACAAGGAAATCCGTGACCCAAAAGTGGTGTCCTCTCCTAGTTAGTTAACAGTATTTCCTGCCTTCAATCGATTTAAATTCAACATACTGAAAAAGAAATATTACAAAATTATATTAAACAAAAATAAATGTGCAAAATAATTGTAAAATAATTATTAATATTTACAATCAATTGTTTTTAAAATTTTTAAAATACTAAATCAAAAAAGTATGTGATTAGCTTCAGAGTTAAATGACAAAATGTACAAATGTTAGACGTTGAATGAAAATTTATGAATTTGTGCATTCTGCAGGTTGCGGCAAAACCAAAATTTGTTAAATGTTTAAAATTTTGGCAATGAATGATCCTTAAGATAGTTGTATACCAAGATATAGAAGTTTAAAAAAAAATTATTAGCAGATTTAATTATCATCTGATTACATAAGTAATGATATATGTTATAATGTTAACTTTTATAAATTGAAAAAAAATTAAGAAGTCAAATTTTGATATTGTCAATAAAGAATATGTTACAACAAAAAAAAGTTTTTCAAAGTAATGAGTTATTGTCATTTTTAAATTTATTTCGATGTAAAGGGGCTCATTTTATTTGTTAAATAATTATCGAGAGATTCACCATGAAAAAAGTTTGAAATAATTAATTTGCGAGCAATGAAAGTCAATTGTTTATGTCCAAGTAGACAAGAGCTTATAAATAATTGGTGTTTACTTTTTGAAAATTAATTATTTCTAAATTTTCTCCTGGTGAATCTGTATATAATTGTTTAACGAGTAAAATGAGCTAGTTTAAGTCGAAATAAATTAAAAAATGAGCCAAATTCATTACTTTGAAAGATTTTTTTTTTTTGGTGAATCATATCTTTATTTACAATATCAAAAGGGTCTAGCCGGATAAGATAGTGAAATCGGCCCTTGACAATTTTTTAAAACAAATTACATCATCTTGTTCGGAGGGGAAAATGACTAAAATCTCTAAATTTTCAGACCCCTAGACCCATTAGGGACCCTATAAGGCC
>JAWWML010032678.1:0-11837 GCA_035047165.1 Ormyrus rosae
CCCTCCCTCCCTCCCTTATATTGCATGAAAACTCCAATATGAATTATCTAACAGATAAGTTTGAGTTAGAATTATATTGCACGCGATTTTAAATTAGAATCATCCTAGACATAATTGTGAATTAGAATCATCTTGCACGATGTGTTGAGTTAGAATTATATTAAAGGCGAGCTAAATTAGAATTATCTTGTATTAAATTTCCAATTGGAATTACGTTACATTAAAACTTGAATAAGAATTATCTAACATATAAGTTTTAGTAAGAATTATATTGCATGCACTTTTAAATTAGACTCATCTTGCTCCATGTGTTGAATTAGAATTATATTCTATGCGGTTTTGAGTTAGAATCATAATGAATGTTAATTTGAGATAGAATTATATGCATAGGAGGCCTCGATATCTCCCTTTTCATCACAAGTCCGCAAAATGTGATTTTGCGGCCGAAACATTGCAATTTCCGGACATCTATACGCGAAAATGGCATTCTGCGTCCCCAATACCATGCCAAACGAAACCGAATTACGCGGCTAATTATACTGAAAAATAATGTTCGTAACACGTCTGCAAGAGATTTTTCGGCCTCGAACAATCTCCGGGATTGTACTCGGCCGCAAAATCATATTTTGCGGACTTGTGATGAAAAATACTATTTCAGTATACATAGCCGCAAAATTCGCTTTTGCGTCCTGGTTTTGCGGAGGCAAAAGGCCATTTTGCGGATACGGCCTGCCGGCTGAAAAATTGTAATTTCCAGAGATGTATACGCGAAAATGGGATTCTGCGTCCCCAATACCAGGACACAAAACCGAATTACGTAGCTAATTATACTGAAAAAGCTATTTCTCGCGTCGACATACATCCCATAGTTACCGCTCTACAATACACTCGTACAATGCCGTGACCAACGTCACGTCGTGCTGTGCCGTCTAAACGCTCCGGGAGTGCTGAGCCGAATGGTTGCTTAGATGTGAGCCTTATGAGTACAATAATGACGCGTCCACGGAGGCCTTATTATTCGGCTAACAGAAATGACGAATGCGACAGGAAAAGAGATGAACAGGAGGCAAAGGGTGCCCTGCGTTAAGATGAGTGAAATTTAACTTTTTCTAAATTCAAAATTTAAGTTAACATAATGTTAAAGTAAATAAAATGCGCCGTCTCCTTCTCTCCCTCTTTTTGTAACCTTAAAAAAAATTTTTTTTCACATATGTTTTTTCGAAAACTATACGGTCTAAAAATCTGCAAAAAATTGAGCAAAAAAAAATGAAAAAGAAGACTAAAAAACCTTTTTTTATATTCACTAGGGGGGCTCCGCCCGCCTGCGCGCTACGTGCGTCAACCCCCCATAATTTTTACTCAAAATAGGACTGTACGGTAATTGGGACAATTCGGTAATTGGGACAATTCGGTAATTGGAGCTATTCGATAATTGGGACTTCGATAATTGCGACTCTTCGGGAGGGGGGTGAGGGAAGGGGAAGGGGTGATGGGGGGGGTGATGGAGGGTGAAGGGGGTGAAGGGGAGGGGGTTGGCTGAATTCACGGCGGCGGCGATATATTTTTATAATATAGAGAGATATATAGTTGATAAAATGTATCCCAAAAAAATATTTTAACTTAAAGTTCGCTCCGATTTTTTAACCACAGTAACTGCAGATCTAATTCTTGTTGGAAAATGCTTTTTTTTTGCAAAAAATAATCGCGTGAATTTTTTCAGAATTTTTGGTTTGGTGCGCCATGTTTAAAAACGCAAAAAACTACTTTTTTTTAGAGATTTTTGGCCTCCGTTACTTTACCAAAAACATTTATGATAAAACAAATATCACGATCGTATTCTACGGGGAAAAATGCATAAAAAATATGTGTAACACTTGTTACCAATATTTTTAGGTTATTCAATAGGAAATAATGGAAAAATAGACTGCACCCGGCATATGCGAAGGCTTTATTCATCTTTGATTTGTGAATAGTCATCTTAAAAATTGGTTGCAAAGATTAAATAATTTAATGACTGACTAGTTTAGCCGTTGCATGAAATTTATAAGAATACAGAAAGATTGAAAAACCGAATAAAAATTAAGGGGAGAGTCGGAGAAGTAAATAAAAATAAAACCAGGCGTTTAAAATATGACGCTAATTTTATTAAACAGAACAGATCGTCGCTAATAAAAGCTGTGCCCAGATCAGGCGTCATAACGATCATCGGACACGAGAAACTGGTCTGCACAAAATACCGAACAATAGCCGAGAGACGTAAGTAGTTAGTTAATTAGCGATAACGCTCTCTAATTCTCTCTCTCTCTCTCTATCCCCTCCCTCTCTCGAGGCGTTCTTATCATCTTGTCTTCTCATTACCTAGAAGATCTAATATTAATTAGAAATCATACAATAGTACTTTTCGCCACTAGGGCGTAAAATGGACTTTTACGCCTCGAGCGCGATCGGCGTAAACGAGTTTGTCGTGATCGCACTAGAGTGTAAAAGTCTAATTACACCCTTGTGACAGAAACTTACTAGACAAAAAAATTCAATTTTACATTGTTTTGTAGAAGGGCGTAAAATGCGATTTACGCCCCCAAAACAGTCCGTAAAATCAAATTTTACGCACCTATGCATCGAAATATTACTTCTCGATACAAGGGAAAAAAAGTTGATTCCCGGAAGAGGACGAGTTTAGCGCCCGAGCGAAGCGAGGGCCATAATCACCCTCGGCCGAGAATCATATATATCACCTGTATCGAACAGTATTTTTTTATATAACGGACGTAAAAAAGATATTAAAACATTTCAAAATGCGTAAAATCGAATTTTACGCACCCGTATGTTAAAAAAGTACATTATATATACAATGTAACGATTGTAACATTTGTTATAGAATATTATTCACTCATTTTTTCTTTAGTGTACGATGGTGCGTTCAGTTTTGTCATAACTTAGTATCCGATGGTGTAATTAGTTCTGTGTTTGATGCGCCATATTCAAAAATGCGAAAAACTGTACTTTTAATATTTTTGCACTTATTTTGACTTTAAAAATCAGTTCTATCGTAACAAGTTTTAACAGTATCGAATATTAGTGTTGACAAGTTTCGAGATATTTTAGAAAAGAACCCCTAACTACCCTTAACTATCCTTTTCAGGGATAGACCATGTATAAGTGGTAAAAAATAGTAAATTTTCTTACAAGGGGGGAAAATGGAACTTTTGCACGAACGTGATAGAGGCTTCGCCTCGGGCGTCATTCACGTTCTTGCGGCAGTTCCGCTTTACTCCCGTGTAATAAATAATGTTTTTCTCTATCCCTGGGCAAAGGTACGTTGACTATTTTTTTTATAAACTCAAAAACTGTTGTTCCTGCGTTCGACCTAACCTGAGCTCTTTCGGACACTTCATACGGTATTTGATTAAGCGCGTTTGTATGTATTCGATGTCCGCCCAACAATTGCAGGACGAACGTAGCGAGTGTTGCTGGTTGGGGCGGGCATCGCAAACACACGAACAAGCAGATTTTATATATATCGAGTCACATATTGAGTCAAAAGAAAGAGGGATAGAGAAAAAGAGGGAGAGAATATTAAATAAACATAAATTTATTGATTAATCATTTAATTTATAGTCTTTATTTTTATAAAACTAATAATTTATTTATTTTATACCACTTTCACCTCAAAATCACGACTTTGGCATGATATTTCGGCACCCGTGTCGAAAAATACTATTCAAAATAATAACGTGCCAGTATTGACATTAATTTTTATTTTATATTATATTTAAATTTTCCTATTTAATGTCTTACTATAAAGTATATAAATTTTTTGAGCAAAAAAAATATGTAACCGTATTAAAAGTTTATGTTTCACACGTTCAGCTCGATTTCACTCATTTACCGCTAAATGTTACTTAGTAGAACATTTCAAAGCCTTTGGAAATCGCAAAATTATTATAATCTCAATACTTTTCATTTAGAATTCATCGCAGTTTTAATTAACTACTGGCTCTTTGTCGTGGAGATGTCGATGAAATACTAGCCATGGCAGGGAAAAATTATTTATAATATTACCGTTGAAAGTACAATTTATTGCATACATATATGTATTGTTGCATATATATATGTATGGTTATGTTCTTTTCTGTTATTTTCGTTATTTTTTGTAGGTTACAAAGTCTTTCTTCGATCGGCAGAAAGAAAAAAAAAGAAAATCGCAGGAGTGGGCAAAAGTGCTACTTTTTCTAGCCTAAGCGAACAGCCAAAGTACGTACTTTCACCCAAGGGATAGAGAAAATTTCTTTTTTTTATGTCATCCAATGTGTAACATGATTATAATTTATAAGAAAGAAAAATATATTTAATTAATGTTATTTATTAAGAGTACCAAAAGAATGAAAGAAGTTACCCCCAAAAATGAATATCAAATATATCAATAGCTCATCAAAATTCTTACTGCATGATTGAAAAATATAATAACAGAAACTTTTTTAACAAACTAAAATTTTTTTCAAGGATGGAAATCGCTTCTAAAGTTTAACTGTAACATTCATTTTTTAATACACATTATTTAAGGGGGTTATATACCCATTTTTTTACTCACTTAAATCATTATTAACATAATAAAAATGCAGCTCATTCTTTATCAAATGCGCCCAGACAGAAGTCTGTAGGCTCATTTGATTCAGAGATATTGCAATCTCAAACTTTTTCGTTTGTCGTCAAATCTTGTTTGAACCATTAGATGGTTTGGCATAAAACAGGGCTTAATATCTTTGTTTTTTATGTCATTTAGGGCCAACGCTATTTGTTAGTGCAATTTTTTTGATTTAATATTTTTAAATTAAAAAAAACTGACAAAAATTTTTACTGAAATTTTGAGATTTTTTTAGTTTTTCTTAATTTTAAAATACTAAATCAAAAAACTTGCTCTAGCAAATAGCGTTGGCCCTATATGACATAAAAAACAAAAATTTTAAGCCTTGTTTCGTCTCGATCCATCTAATGGTTCAACCAGGATTTGACGCCAAACTCTTAAAATCTAAAGTTTTCAGGAAACAATATTCTATTTAACATTATAAAAATTTTTAAAATCTTACACATTTTTCTTTTTGTACTTGAAGTTCTAGTTCTTCAAGATTTTTGATGATGATTTCTTGATTTCTTGAATTCTTCTTTAGCCTTGCTTCATATATTTATATTGTTCACTCCACTCTTGCTGCCTGGAATAAAAACAGCTGTCCTGAAAAATACAAATAATAGTTCTTTTTAGCTTGACAGCTTACAAAGTATGGAACTTGTAAATCTTACCTCTTCTCCTTTGTAAACACATGCACTTAACCTTACTCTGTCAAGTGTCAGCTGATGCAGTCTGCTCCTCGGTCGGTAAATTTTTTAATCTTGCCTCCTGAATTTAAATTAATTCTCCAGTTAACATTGTATAGTTTAAATTTTTGGCAAATAACAACTTTTGCATTATGTGCTATAACTTTTTTAATTTTTTAAATTTTTGCCTCAAGATTTATTTTGGTATAGATTATGATATGTAGAATCAAAATATGTAATAACAAAAATTTCGATTTTTTGAAATTTTTTAGGTATATAACCCCCTTAATAGCGTTTGATTGATGGTTTTTAATTAGATCTAGTGTCATAAAAAGCCTGATGTATAAGGTATATTTATGACATAAGGGGTTGCAATCCTTATTTTATATTTAAAAAGAACTACGATTTTTATTAATCTTTTAACACAATAAGTACGGTATAAATTCAAAAAAAATATTAAAAGCATGTTCGTTAACAATTTTGAATATGTTAGCGCGTTTTTGGTCTTATCAAAAAACCACCCCTAACTACCTTTAACTACCCCTTACAGTGATAAACCATGTAGAAGTGGTGAAAAAAAATTGTTATAATTGGTATTATATCTCCATATCTACGAAGCAGCGACGGCTACAGCCAGATAAGATACGGATGCAAAAATAACAAATGCCTTTAATCAAGTAAATATTAATATTGAATTATTTTTTATTTTTTTAATCAACAATTGTAATGAGAATTGCTGATATATACAAGGGTTGCCACCCCGTAGGTCATAAATATACCTTATAAACAGGCTTTTTACGGCAAATATTTTCACACTTGATTTAATTAAAAACCATCAATCAAATGGTATCAAATAATGTGTATTAAAAAATTAATTTTAAGGGTAAACTTTAGAAGTAATTCCTATCCTTCAAAAAAATATTGATTTATAAAAAAAGTTTCTGTTATTAATTTTTCAATCATGCAGTAAGAATTTTAATGAGAATTACTGATATATTCGGTATTCGTTTTTGGGGGTGGCTTTTTTTATTCTTTTGGTACTCTTAATAAATAAAATTAATTAAATATATTTTTATTTGTTATAAATTACAATAATATTGCACATTGAATGACTTTTAAAAAAAACAAATTTTTTCACCACTTATACATGGTCTATCACTGCAAGGGGTAGTTAAAGATAGTTAGGGGCTCTTTTCTAAAAAATCCCGAAATATGTCAACACTAATATTCGAAATTGTTCACAAAAATACTTTTTATAATTTTTTTGAAAACTAAACCTAAATATTTATAAACAAATATTAATAAAAAATACAGTTTTTTTAAAATAAATAAGCATTTCAACCCCTTTGGTCAATAATACTACTCATACTTGAAGTTTTCTAAGACGAATATTTTCCAGTTGGTTTTTTTCACAAATTTTCATTACATGTTGAAAATGTTAAAAAAACGAATTGTGAGGGTTGACTTTGGGGGTGGATCTCACTCTTTGCACGGCATTGCATCGCCGTGCATCGTATACGAGGTTGATCATCGAGACAATTCACTGAATAATTACCCAGTTACAATACTAACGAAAAAATACGTAAGTAATGTACGTGTAATACTTGCAACCCGTTTTTAAGATGACTATTTACAAACCAAAGATGAGTAAAGCCTTCCCATATGCGTGTTGCGGTCTATTTTTTCGTTACTGCCGATTTTGAATAGCTGAAAAATATTGGTAACAAATTTTACACGTTTTTTGTGTATTTTTTCCCACAGAAAATGACAATGCTATTTGTTTCATAAGTGAGTGAGCGAATGACTAATTGCATGCTCTTTTTGTCGCACCAGCACAATAAAAATCGTGTCGCTTTATGTGTGTGTGTGTGTCCGGCTAACTCTTACCTCTGTGTGCGGTTGCCCGTATTGTGCACACATACCTCGGTGGCGCGTGGATCCTTCTCGGCCACACACAAACTTACGCCGAGTTCTGGCTTCACTTATTTATTGGAGAGGAAAAATAGCATGCAAATAAAGATTTCGCTCGAATCTAACTTTATTTAGAATAATTTCAAATCATAAATGCTTCGTTACAAAATGCACTCAAATCTCGCTCGACTTTAGGCTTTTCAATAATATTTCGCGCGGAGGTCGGATCATTGAATTACTTATTTAACTAGACAAATTTTACAATCGCTGACGCGCCGGGTTTGCACGGGCCTTAGATGGCGATCCTTAGCGCGGTCGCGATTCGACCTCCTTGGTCGTTAGACTTTGCGAGAGTGAGTGATCGACTCTCTCCAAAATTTTACTTATTACTCGTACTCCCATCTAAATGCTCGCTTCGTACTTTGCCCTTCCGAGAACTAATCGTCCGCGCGTGTTTACATGGTCGCGCTCGCACGCTTACATACACTAAGTTCTTGTCGCGCGAACCTCAGCAATACTTTCGTCTTGCCAACTTCAAATTTTAATTTTAAAATTTAAGATTTTGAAAATTTGTGCGTGGCAAAACGCCACGTCACATGCCTTTGGTAAGGTAACGGAGGCCAAAAATTGCTAAAAACGTCACTTTTTTGCGGTTTTAAAGATGGCGCACCAAACCAAAAATCCTAAAAAAATTCACGGGATTATTATTATTATTATTATTTTTTTTTCAAAATTAAGCATTTTCCAACAAGAATTAGGCCTGCAACTACTGTGATTAAAACATCGAAGCGAATTTTATGAAGTATATATATATATAAAAAAATTTGTTTTTAATATTTTTTTCCATTATTCTAAATGCTCTATTTTTTCAGATTTTTATATCGTATAATTGAAAAAAAAAACATAATATGTGAAAAAAATGATTTTTACCAGGTTACCAGAGGAGGGGGGAGGGTGCGTTTTATTTGGTTAAACATTATATTTTTTACGTATCTACCGGTATGTTAACTCAGATTTTGAATTCAGAAAAAGTGGCATTTCGCCTATCATAACACAGGATAACCTGTAGAAGACCAGTAACACAGCCCCACGAGAAAGAAAAAAATGTCATTTGTGAGAACCTACCCCCCACTTCTATACATTTTCGAGATTGCTGAATCCGAATCTGGTGTCTGCTTGACGATGTTGGCTCATTTTGAAGGACTTTCGACGGTAAATTTTTGTTTTTTAATGGTAATACCATTTCTGTCAGCAAACTCAGAAGAAGCAAATAATTTTACGTTCGGATACGTGGTTGAACCATTTTTTGAGATCGCGTTCAAGGTCATTTGGAGGTCTTTTATGGTAAATAAATTGTTTGCCTGCGAATTCTGAGAGACCGATGAATTTCACATTTGGCTACATGATTCAGTTATATATTAAGGTCACTTTGAAGGTCATTTAAAGGTCAAATTAACAGAGCGGTCTTGGCTCAGGCGATTAAGGCATTGGCTTGTTTACCTCACGATAAACGTCGGACTTGCTTCGCAAGGGAAGGCTGCTCGAGGGTGCGGTTTCGACTCCGCCCATCAGTCTGAAATTTTTGGAAACATTTCAACATTTCAAGATTTTTCGGTGGCGGGAATCGAACTCGTCGACAGCAATCACCCAACCCTATAGAAAAAACCAAAAAGTAAAAATAAGTGTTCCAAATCTACTGACTATAGTTAGCTCTGTCGCTAATACCTGAAAGGGGGATGCGACATTAAATAACTAATTAAAAAAAAGGTCTAATTCTCCTTTTGAAATTTTCATGTTGGTAATCGTAAATATGGCGAGATGTCGGGGAAATGACCAGTATGAAACCTGTGTAAGTCATCCAAAAGTAAACTGTATCGATCTTGGATTTTACCTTAAAGGTCATATTTGAGGATATGTAAAGATCAATGCTTTTGCTTCCTCCTAGAGGAAGCTAAGTGCGAATGAATTAGCAGCGGTTTTTAATGGTAATACTATTTGTGATTCTATACTACGAAAGAGCATCTTTGTCACTGATTTTTTTTTGCTATAACGCGCACGTTTATTTAACAAGTATTATTGTTAGAACTAGGAGCGAATTGATCTCGAAGAAACGCGAGGTGCTTACTTTGCGAGCAAACTGATAACTTTTGCGCTTTTATCATCTCTTAAAGTACTGTTCTCTTTCGTATGTTTTGTTTGTTAGTTCTTTTGCAAAAGTACTGTTCTCTTTTGTATGTTAGTTTTGTCGGAGGTGAATAAACGGACCGAAGATGAACAATTATCGTAAGATATTTTTCGACACTGCGGGCGCAAAATTCGATATTCCAAGCCTGCGCTGGGGGCGCAAAATAGTACATTTCTGCCCTCGGGCGGGAGTTATTATTTTTCGTCCGTAACACAGGCATGGAAAATCGAAAAATAGTATGTGCATAACGGGCGGGAATGTGCTGTTTTGCGCCCTTGGTACACAATGTACTATATTTCGCCGACGTTTCGAAAAATCATTTATATTTCCTTCTTCAAGGCTAACAGAAAGAAGCATAATACAATTAATAAAAATAATAAAACATTAATAAGCCAAAGTGGAATAAAATGAAAAACACAAACCGAAAGCTTATATCAACAGAATTATATTTGGTCAAGGGAATTTATAATAGTAAATGGTAGAACACTGCGAAAGAGAATTAAAATATAAAACAAAAAGCCAAAGTTATGCAGTTCAGTGAATACAGTAAGAGTGAATCATGAATTTTCTCAATTTTCCTTAATTTTTTTGAGTTTTTCTTAATTTCAAAATACTAAATTTAAAAATTTGTATATGCAAAGAGCATCAGCCCTATATGACATAAAAATCAAAGATTTTAAGTCCTTTTAGATGACAATTCATCTATCGGTTCATTCTGGAGTTTACGCCAAACTCCAAAAAACTAAAGTTTTCAAGAAACAACAATAACAGAACTTATTTTCTTCTAAAAATGTTCACCCGCACCAACACAATTTTTAAACTATAATTACCACTAGTTTTCTTGAAAGTGCAACAAAGATAATTAAGTCCTTCTTATCGTACTCCAATGTCATGAAGATAAAATAACATGACTCTTCAAGCATTGAATTAACTATTGACAAAGAACATCAGGATCAATACTATGAACTAATATCAGCATGATGATTCTCTCTTGAATAAGTGGAAGCTTATAGTGGTCCATGCGGATGATGCAGCATAATGTTTGTAGTTTCAGACAATGCTGGCATCGGGCTTAGACTTACATATCTGAAACAGTAGTTACTGCACTAATTGCACTTTTAAAATAGCATTTAAAACACAACACTATATAAAAAACCACCTCAAAATTATGGCTAAAAAGAACATGAAATTTAACAGAAAAATGTTTTTTTTAGCTTGACAGCTTAAAGTGGTAATGGAACTTCCTTTACCTGCTTTGAAATAGTACTATTGTGTCCAGGGGTATGTTCCTTGACGATTCTTGAAGATTCTATACCTTACTTTATTATAGGATAAAAAAAATACGGTTAACCTCAATGCGCATGTAACACTTACTAAAAGTAATCGGTTGTCAAAAAGTAACTGCGGCGACCGTGCGACACTACTGAAACGCGATCCGCGTACTATATTTAAAACTTTACATGTGAAATTTTTGTATTAAAATTTCTTTTATAGTAATATAACCCATTTTTAAAAATCTGTATATATTTGTATATTGTTCTGATAACATTTATTAATAAATTATAACATTTTTAGCAATTATTTCAAAAAATCTAAAATTAAAAATTTTTGTATTATGTGCTAGTATTTTTGTAATTTTTTAAATTTTTGCATAAAAATTTATTTTCATACAGATTATAACATATTCAATCAAAATATGTAATAAAAAAAATTTCCATTTTTTGACATTTTTTCGGTATTATGCCCCCTTAAGTGTAGGGTACAGTCAAAAATCATCAAAAAACTCAATTCTTTTTTATTTTAAAAATATGTTCTAGAAGTATTAAAGAATGTGATAGAACATTCCTTACAGTCAAAATAAAAAAATTTCAATGAAATTTCAATTAAATAATAAAATATAAAAAAACGAATTTCTAATGAAATTTCATAAAAATAAATAATGCTTTATTTTTTTTAATTTTCTGATTCATAATATCAAATGTGCTACGAAATACTAAGTATGTGACGTATATGACGCGTAACAGCCGTCAGAATTCGTGGCCCATGTATTGTAACACTGAATGTGCTACTATGTGTGTCGGCTGCTACTGTTTACTTCATTTGTTGGCTAACACTTTATCGATTTATTTGTTCAAAATGAAGTTAATAAATAGAAACTATCATTCATCAAAGCAGAATAATCTACAGAATTAATATGCTCTAAAGAAGAGAAAAATAGATAATCTTGAAACTAACTTTAGTAATCCAGAACAACCTGTTGTTTTAACTTTGTTGATTTAACTAAGAATATGAAAATTTTGTTTGTTAATTATTAAGCAAGGAAGAACCTGCTTAAAAACATTGAATACAGTCAGTGAGTGAGTGAGTGAGTCGCTTGTAAATTTATCAAGTGACACAATTATATATCATGAATGAAGTTTTATATATC
>JAWWML010032689.1:0-11837 GCA_035047165.1 Ormyrus rosae
GTTGGGTTCCTCGTTGAAAGTTACCTAGGGTATGACCTTTGTTTTTTTCTTTTACTATAAAAATCGCAAAATTTCCAAGGGTTTCCATAATTTTTCCTCGCCTTGTATATACAGGGTGTTCAGAAAAGTTATGCAGAAAAGTATACCATCGGATAAACGAGGCAATTCTGAACCAAAAAGCTCTTAGCCATTTTTCTTTCCGAGGCATAGAATTGGAGCTATGATTAATTAAATATTAAAGGCATAAGGCCAATCAAGGCGCGTCAAGCGCGAGCAGCCGTGGCCTAATGCGCGGTTCTCGCTCGCGGGCTAGAGTTTGGGAGGGAGAGCGGACTGACACTGACGAGAGAGAGAGATAAAATCATTGTAAACAATCCCGCCTCTAAGCTGGACAGCAAGCTAACCAAGAAAAACCATGATAAAAACTCCGTTGATCGGATATTCGAAAGAAAACTTTTCGTATGTAAATTTAAAAGGCTACTTTTTAAGGTTGATACCTGACCCTGAAATTGTCACTACTAATTAATCTAATTAACGTTCTCTAAACGTTATTTTATAATTTACTTTTAACTTTTATCATTAAAAGTTTACTGTTTCTTATTATGTTTAAATTTTCATTCAATTTCTCAAACAAGAATATGAAAAATCTTACGTGAGTTCTCGCTTGTTGGTTGTAAAAAGTAAGTTTCCAGGCCAATAATGAAAGCAGGGCTTTCCAATCAGTGTTTATTTTTATCGTCTGAATTTTGTTAACATAATCAGAATTTACTTTTAACTTTTATTTATGATTAAAAGTTTACTGATTCTTATTAAGTTTAAATTATAATTCAATTTCTCAAACAAGAACATGAAAATTCCTTCGTAAATTCTCGGATGTTGGTTGTAAAAAATAAATTTCGAGACCAATAATCACGTGCAGGGCTTTGCAATCAGTGTTTATTTTTATTGTAAGAATTTTATTAACATAATCAACTTAGCTATAGCTTAAGAGGTCTGCTTTCAACCAACCTTAGATGACAAAAAAAGGCCCGTGAATTTGAAACTTCCAATCAATCTAATGAACGTTCTCTAATAGATATTTTATAATTTATTTTATCTTTTATGTTTAAAAGTTTTCTGATGCTTTTTAAGTGTAAAAATGAATTCAATTCCTTAAAAATGAAATTGAAAACTCTTACGTAAGTTTTCTGTTACTGGTCATAAAATGTGATTTTAGGGGATAATAATGAGAAGTAGAGCCTTGGAAATCATTTTTTAGTTGATACTGTGGACTTTTTTTAGTTTAAAAACTTATTCAATTTATTAAACAATAACTGGTAAGCTCTCATTTAAATTCTCTGTTATTTTTCTTAAAAAATAATTTTCGTGTCCGATAAAGATAAGCAGGGCCATAGAGATAAAGAGAACTCACGTAAGAATTTTCATGTTCTTGTTTGAGAAATTGAATGAAAATTTAAACTTAATAAGAAACAGTAAACTTTCAATCATAAAAGTTAAAAGTAAATTCTGATTATGTTAATAAAATTCAGATGATAAAATTAATACTAATTCCAAAGCCCAGCTTGTGAAAATTTAAAATGTACATTTTTTGACTTCATTATTTACTTTTTAAGTAGCATTTTTTATTGCCCATTTATTATTATAATAAAATTTTTTTCGATGTATCACATAGCAAAAGGCCTCGTAAATTTACCCACGAATTTGCATAAGTGGCCTTTTAAATTTATACACGAAAAGTTCTCTCTCTCCCTCTCCCTCTCACTCTCCCTCTCCATCTCCCTCTCCCTCTCCGTCTCCTAAACTCTAGTCCGGGAGCGAGGACCGCGCATTAGGCCACGCCTGCTCACGCTTGACGTGCCTTGATCGGCCTTGTGCCTTTAATATTTAATTGATCATAGCTCCAATTCTATGCATCGGAAAGAAAAATGGCTAAGAGCTTTTTGGTTTAGAATTGCCTCGTCTATCCGATGGCATACGTTTCTGCATACCTTTTCTGAACACCCTATATATTACTGCATGTAAAGATAGATTCCGGGATGTCATAAAGGTTTTGTGTAACGGCAGTTTTCAAACATTGAAAAAATAAACTAACCCACCACCAACCCACCAACAACCTCCCTCCGCGCGTGGAAATTACGGTACTCCCAATTGCGTGTGATCGAAAAATAACCCAATCTCAACCCCTTTCATCTCTCGATTTAACCGACTTAATATAGAAATAATCCACTATGGATGGAGCCAGAATCAGCCCGGAAACTACCAGTGCGTATAGATTTTTTCGGGGACAGACCGGAACTGATCAGCAGTGCTGGAAACTACCATTACTTATACATATATATATATATATATTTAACAATATAAGATGTCCGCCTTGCCGCCATTAGAGTAATATTGAAGGGAATATTGCAACAACTATGCTGTAATGTATCAATAATATTATTATAAAATACTGGACAATATTATAATAATATTTCTAAAATATGTTATGAATGATTCTGTATTAAAGCAATAGTATCCACATAGCACGGCAATATATATGCAATATCGCAGGAATATTGAAATGTTGTCACAATATTGCTAGAAAGTGTAGCGATTAAAAACTCGTTACAAAATATAGTAAAGAATTAAAAATGAACCTCGGCCAAAAAAAACGAGACTCACCATCCGGAGCAGCAGGTGGCTGGCGAACGCATAATTATAAAATAACCGAATTTATATTAATTCAATTTGGTTTATATTTTTTTTATGTCAAACGCGAGAAATTGTCACGAGACAGCGGATAATCAGAAATCGGAAAAGCATCAAAAATATAACATCAAAAGGAAAACATCGAGACAAGAAACCAACACTGAAAGTCTACGAGCAACGTGCCGCAGTCGCGAAGCGAACGGCAGCATGGAAAGCAGACGACGCACGGGGACATGAAGCCCGAGAGCAAAGGCAGGCAGAAGCTCGATGTAGGGGAAACAATTACGATTGTAAAGAAGATACCTTAGTGGTCACCTTTATAGGCAATAACGTTCGGCATCTTCACTACAATTTTTATCAAGTTAAGAAGGCATCCTTCCGCAAACTTCCACCGAAGAAAAATCGAAAGAAGTTTGTCGGCATTCAAGCCAACGCGGCAAGAAGCGAGCGAGCAGCTCGTTTGAGAAAAGCGGGAGCCGAACGTCACCGAACCCAGTCGAAGCGCCCCGAGCCTTGGATCGCGCTCGATGAGGAGATAGAGAGAGAAAGAGAAGGTTGCCGCTCTGGCGATTCCCTGAGCACGAGCCAATGCCGCGCCACCGTTCAACGGCGGATTCCATCCCGCAGCGTCCCCAGCGCGTCTGAGGCAGCCAGAAATCAGTTTCGATCTGGCTGGCCGAATTGAAAGTAAGCTCTAGTTTTGGTTAAATTTTAATACGCGGAATCATAGAACCTCGTACTGACATAGTCAAAGGTTCAAAATTCGTTAGTGCGGAAATTATTAAATTTTAATATTAGTTTTAAGAAATTAAATTAAGTGTACAGCGCGGTAGATTTTTGATTGTTTTTGAGATGCAAGAATTGAGTAGTAAGCGTGGAAAGAAAAATTCATTCGAAAAAGACCGGTGTTTAGTGCATAGGCGGAAGATAAATTCAATATTCGTGTTTCTTTTCGAAATTGAAAAAAACCACGAGGCACGGTTAAGTGCGCGTTTTCGTGCGTATACATTTTTAGAGCTCGACTTCGAGCGTAACGTAGGCTCGCGCGATCCAGCGTGTTTACGCGCGATTCGCGGAACCCGAGACGGCGAGCGGCTACAGGCAGCGAGCAGCGTAGCGACGACGGAATCCGAGGTCCAAGCTCCTCGAGCGGTAAACAATAAGATAAATTATAAAATTGGACAGAGGTACAAATCTCAATGTCTTTTTTTTCTTCAAAATAATAGTTTGTTCGCCCTTATTTTTCCTTGAATTGATTATTTCTTTTATTTCTTTATCGAAGCGGGATTAATTAGATTAAAAGTAAGCTAGAATTTAATCATTGAAATATTTGCGTACGATTTTCTCTAATTATGTTTTACAAGCGGAAAAATAGCGTAATAAATACATGATTCAATTTATGACTTGTGTCTAAAGACTTTTGCAAAGAAAAATTTAAATTTATATGCTTATATATATTTTTATACTCTTGTAAGGATTAGTAGTAATTTAAGAGTAGATTTTAAGTGGTTTTATTTAAAAGTATACGATTGGTTCATTAAAATTCTTTCCTTCCTCCCGCTATTTCTTAAAACTACAGAAAATTTCAATCAGCACCCTCTCTCAGTCGGCGAGACACATTTTTTTTCCAAGTCATCTTGAGAGACTGAGTAACAAACATTTTAATAGTTAACTAAATTCTTTTTTCTTTTTTTTTATAACGGAGGCCTTCCGGCGGTCCCGCAAACGAAAAGGTTTACCCGTTATAAAAGTATTGCCACAATGTTTTAGGAATATTGTGAAAATATTAGATGCCCACAATATTATCAAAATAATCTCACAATATTTGTTTAATATTTAAAAAAAATATAAACAAACCGAAAGTAATACAAACCGAAAGTACTACTTTTTTGCCCGGCGCCGGATCGAGAAAGTTGTATTTTCGGCCGCGGTAGGCAACAAAATAGTATACACTACTTCGCCTTCGGCTCGGGTGTCAATTTACACGAACTATGAGCTTACCAATTCATTTCTCCATAGGGACGTAATATACTATTTTACAATATTGCGACAATGTAAATGCGGCGGACATCCACCGGTTGTGCAATATTTCTGAAACTTTCTGGCCATATTGCAAGAATGACATCAAAATCCCGCAATATTACAAAATATTGTAATAATATCGTTTTGATATGGCCGAATGGTACAATATTGTAACGATGTTTAATGCTTAATATTGCTGCAGTGTTGCGACCGTGTCGCATTTGAGTTTGGCGTCTTAGACCCGTCGAATTTTGGGCTAGATAATCGCCGCGGGAGGGCGTGAAGAATCCCCACTCGGGGGGGTCGCGAGCTTAAAACAGGTGACCGAAGGGATCCCGGCCTCTAACGCTCCCAACGCGGCAACTGTCCGGAGCACCCCTGTGGTCACTCGCCTCTTTCGACCACGTGTTCGCGAAAGGAACAAAAACGCTTTTTTTTTATTCTTTGTTAACACGACCGCGCCATTAAAAGTTTCAGATTTAGTTTACAAGTAAAACATTTGTAATTGAGTTACGAGGAATAAAGCTCCTAAAAGTGAAAGACATCAGTGTTTTATTCAGCCACCAATTCTCGCTCCAATCGGTAATTCGTGCCGCACACTTCCGCAATTTCGCTTGCGAGGTAGCTACGTTTGCCGAACCCCAAGAGAGCAGGCTCTCGCGCGACGAAACATGCAATATTGAGTATGTAGAAAAAATAGCACATCAAAGTTGAAACAATATTTAGAATTATTGATACAATATTGCCAAATATTGTAATAATATTATTGCAATATGGTCGAGGGTTTCACTTTTTAACTGCGTTCATTATTAATTTTATAATTACATATATACACTGCCGGCCAAAAGTTTGGAAACACTTCGTTCGGTTTTTAAAATATGTATTTTTGAAGGAGTTTTGCCTCGAAAAAAATATTTTTTGCTCATTATGGTACAGGATCAAGCCTTTCCAGGTAACTTGAGGGTAAAGTTGTCAGATACAATTAGTATGAATTGTAGAATTTTCATCAGTCCATTTTTGTTCATAATATTGACGGAATTTGACTTTACAGTGGATGAGAAATTTATTGCGGTGCTCTGTTTTTGTTTCCGTTTTTGGCTTTGAACTTTTGTCCACGTTAATTTGGTTTGTCAGTATTGTCTTTTTATCAATCTTGCATTTGCTTTCCCTCAGTTGAGTAAAAACTGTGAGCGTATTAAAGTTGTCTGGAATATATTTTTTATTTAAGAATTTGTAAAATTTCTCACTTACATATTTATATTATGCGGCTCAGTCATGGAAAAACGTAAAGAAATTCCAATTGAAAAAATAGGAGCTGTATTGGCATTACATAATGAAGGTATCTCATATCATGAAATTGCCAAAAAATTGAAAATTTCATTGAAAGGTGTGCATTCAACGACTAAAAGATTTGAACACACGGACAGTTATCAGGATCGTTTTCGAACCTGACATCCAAAAGTAACTACTTCTCACGAAGATAAGCATACGGTGTGTTATGTTGAGGTGGCGGGGATAAAGGACCAATACAGGTTATTCAAATGATATTAAGGTTACTTTATTATCTAACTTATACAGGACTATCCCAGCGTGTGCCGGAGTGCCATGCGCTCGACCTGGTAGCTAGCACGCAACTAACTATTTCGCATACCTGTCGCGTAACGCTAGCTTGGCGCTTGCTCTCTCTCACTCACACACGTACCTTACAATACATTACAACTCTTGGAACTCTTGGACTGAATTGGATTCAGTCGTGGAGAGCGTCGCAAAATTGGTTTGATCATTTGATCAACGCGTCTTTTTTGTAAATTACCTAAATCAGTTTTTACTACAAAAGTGGATGGTGAGGTCTTTTTTACAATCGTACCTTCTTCTCGCTTTTCATCTCTTACACCGTGTGCATCGATCATGACTTTATCGCCAACTTTTGCCTCAAAGTGACGACTTCCTCGTCTTGAGATTATTTGCGCTCGTTGATGTTTTTCTACAGTTCCCAGTACATTTGGTGTTGAAACCAACTATTCAAATTCGACGCTAGATTAAAACGCTAACGCAACAGCGCGCCCTGGTTGCGGATCGTCGCGTCGTGTCGCATGGTGCCGCACGGGATGCCACTTCGCCATGCGAGGCGCCGTTGGCTCACTCTCTTCTGATCCGTTCACGCGGAAGGACACGTTTATATTTTGTAAGGTCGATAAGTGTAAGCAGAGTCGGGAAGGTGCAAGAAATATATTATTAACCAATAAAGTGTCCATTTACTAGAGCCTATCAATCCCTTCAAACTTCATTTCGATAAATACGGAGTGCATCTAGTGAAAGTGAACAAATAAGGCTAAGTGTTTATTGCATCATCAAGCTGCCCCAACCTGCTCCAATCTATCAAGACGGTGGAGATACGTAATAAACGCCCCAACTTCAACGGCGTCCCACCTCGAAAATAGACGAGTCGTCCCATGAAGGACAGGTAAACAAGAGCGCGCTCAAGCAACACATTCCAACGCTCATTGTCTGGTTATCTAATAAACATGGCCGAAGCACTTGAGACACAAAAGGCCGCAGCAGAACTTTTACTTCGGCTTTCAAACGCATATGCTTAAGACGCCTAAGGATAAGCGGTCTACAGACTGGCTTAAGACAAACCTTAGTGCCTTGGAAGATCAATGAAAGGAGTTCCATTCGCAACACTTACGCCTACCGCGCGACCCGACAGCGAAAGAAGATTCGTATTAGCTCGACGACACATACGACGCTAGGCATACTCACTATGTAGATGTGAAAAACATGACCCTGAACGCGCTGCAGCCAGGCAGAGGTCAGTTTACGGTTTCAGCTGACGCAGATTTCGACGAGATAACTTTTGAATCGCGTCAACGCACTAAGCTCCCAATGATCGATTTGCCGAAATTTTCCGGAAATCAAACGGAATGGGAGTCATTCAAAGAGATGTTTTTAGCGGTAGTTCAGGAGGTTCCGTCCATAGCGCCAGTGATGAAGCTACAGTGTCTGCTCGTATCGCTCACCGGAGAAGCCGCCAGACGCTTGAGGAACACCAAAATCAAGGCTGTTAATTATTAAGGAGCGTGGGAGACGTTGATTAACAAGTACGATAGCGTCGGCGTCAACATTTCGGCTCACCTTCAAAGTATAACTTCATGCCCACCAGTCCGCGTAAGTCTGAAGTCGAGATTAATCGCGTATTAACCGTCATTCTGGAAGCAAAGCGCGGGTTCGAGAATCTCGACTGCCCTGTGAACCAGTGGGACGCATGGTTCGTTTTCCATACGGTGCAAAAGCTGGACAGCAATACACGCGAGGAATGGGAGATGCACCTGGGCGATGATGTTACGATGCGGAAGTTCGAAAAGCTCGTCAAGTTTCTCAACACGTACACACGCGCCCTCGAAACCGCACACGCCAGCGACGGAGCGCCCAAGCCGCATAACTCAATGGCAAACGCTAAATTTACGCCTAAGACAAAAAACTCCAAGGTCACTCAAGCACGCTGATCCCACTGACAAGACGAAACGGAGTAAGTCGCGAACGTATCCATGTTGTCAGGATAAGTAGCTGTGAGCGATATCGCGGTCTTTCGGCAATTCAACGTCGGAACTTTGTCTACGCGAACAATATGTGCGAGAACTGTCTCAAGCCAAAGCACGCCGCTTCGGATTGTCGCGCACCGGGACGATGTTTTAACTGCTGAGAAAAGCACCACACGTCGCTGCACGCAGAAGAAATGCAGTATACGACTACGCGGATGGAGGTAAAGCGAGATTCTTCTCAAGGTGCAGTCGCGAATGGAGCGCAATTACCGAACGTAGTACAAATCTGCTACACCAATCCGGCGTCTCACGTGGAGACTATACATCAGCAAGTGCTACTGGCTACTGCATTACTCGAGCTGCAAAACGATAAGGGAGAAGCTGTAACCGTCCGAACACTTCTCGACCAAGGCTCCGAGTTTTCCTTTCTTACAGAAGAAGTGGCGCAATCTTTATCCTTAAAACGAACTAAAATTAACATATCAGTTTTAGGTATCCGGTTAATCACTCCAGGCTCAGCTAGTACACTGGTAACGGCACATATGAAGTCTTTCTATCGCCCGGAGATCAACGTGCCCTTCCAGGCACTGGTGTTGCCAAAGCTGACCGAACAGATACCTGCTGAAAGAATACGGAGGACATCCTGGCCACACCTACAAGGACTGCAGATGGCCGATCCATCCTACGGGACACCTGGCAAAATAGGGTGCATAATAGGCGCCGAACCTTATGGTCAGCTGCTCACCGGGAAAATGCATCGTGGAGCCAGCGGCGAGCCCGTAGCACAAGAGACCGTATTAGGATGGATATTGTCAGGTCCGGCGGGCACTACTACCGCTACCTACTTCAGCCAAGAAATAATACACACTCGTCATGTCGTGGCACACGAGGAACTGCACACGGCTTTACAAGCACTTTGGCAGGTGGAAGAGCCACCGTCACCGAAGCTTATGACATCGAATGACGAACTATATGAGAGCATCTTTACCTCGACACTTCAACGTGATAAGGAAGGTCGCTTCATCCTGCGATTACCAATGAAGCAGTCAAGTCCGGATTTCGGAGATACCAGGAGCGTGGCTGTAGCTCAATGGCTGCGCACTGAAGCCAAGCTTAAACGTCACCCTTTACAGGCGAAGCTTTATGACGATTTTTTAAAGGAATATGAGGCGATGGGACATATGGAGCCCGTCAGTGAGAACGACCTACCGGCTACAGGAAAATACTACATGCCTCATCATTGTTTAATTAAGAAAAAAGTTCAATGCATCGCAACCGTCTACCACGGGCGTCTGCTGCTGCCCGGTCCAAAATTGCAAGAAGACATCTGGATTGTCCTCATGCTATGGAGATTTTGGAAATTCGTTTTTACGGCGGACATCGTCAAAGTGTTTCGTCAGATACTTATCGATTTTATCGACACGATTGTGCAGTTAATCATTTGGAGAGAAAACCAGAGGCAGAGTTGCAAACGTTTCGACTACTAACTGTAACCTACGGAACCTTACTAGCACCCTATCTCGAACCGAGTACTCATCGAATTAGCTGTGCGGTACATGAATAAATACTCAAGGGGAGAAAAAATAGTGAGGCGCAATAAGTATGTCGACGAGTTCTATGCGGGCGGAGATACACTGGACGAAGCCAACGAGGCAAAGGAAGAGCTCGTGAATCTGCTCGGAGAAAGCCAATTTCCTCTCAGCAAATGGTCCACAAATTGTCCTGCGCTGCTGAAGGTCGATGCAGCAGACCCAGCATCCCAAGAGAAAATGTTTAAGGCGGAAGATTGTGTATGGACACTCGGAACGGCGTGGCTACCCAGTCAAGACTGCTTTACAAACAAGGTGCGACCCGTCAAGCCTAACAAAAATTGGACCAAACGAGCAGTGCTATCCGAAATAGCCAAGCTGTTCGACCCCTTGGGATGGCTCGTACCAGTGGTCATTAGAACAAAGGCGCTCATGCAAGACCTGTGGTTATCCGGTATAGGGTGGGATGACCCATTACTGCTAAATCTATCCGAGCCTTGGGAGCAGTTGTACGTGGAATTGCTGGAACTAACAACGATTCAGATTCCTTGGTGGTTTGGCACAACGAAGAATTTTACAGTGCAACTCTCAGATGCCTCCGAGCGTGCCTACGCTGCGTGTGTCTATATCGTGACCATTAACCCCTTCAGGGGCAGTGGTACATTTATGTACCACCTTTTTTGTCTTAGTTTTTTTTATATTTTCAATAGATTTCAGCATTCTATCTATGCAAATTTATTCTTATCAGACTCTTAGAAGTCCAAGTTATTAGAATCTGCTAAAAAATTGCATTATTTTACTTATTTATTTGTTTGTTATAAACAAATAACACGAAAAAAGTTTTTTTTTTCAGAAAAAAGTCAGTTTTTCCCTAACCTGAAAAGATGAGCCTTTGCTGATTTTTTTACGTGTTCAGCACACTTAGTTTCACGATGTATATTTTTTCAGATTTTTTCGTACTCTAGTTTCTTCAAAAACTTTTTTTGAAAATTTTGAAAAAGGAATTTTTTGTTGTTTGACCGCCATATTGGATCCGCCATTTTGAATTTTGAAAATCTGACTTCAGATTCGTAAACAGCGACCTCGAAAACCCTCATAGTCACTATCATATCAGAAGTAGATGCACCAAAAAAATGTGCCCCTGAAAGGGTTAACGGGAACGAGCGCACCTCAAGTTTAGTGATTGGTAAAACCAAGGTCGCCCCTATCTTGTTGCCGGAGTAAAGACCGAACTACAAGATCACCCCGCGGAGCTATTCTGTTGGACTGACTCTAAGGTAGTAATCAGCTGGCTGTCTAGTCATCGAACACGCTGGAACACCTTCGTAGCCACAAGGAGCAGCGCAATAGCAACGCTATTACCGGAGACTAAATGGCAGCATGTGCCCTCAAAGGACAACCCCGCAAATTTAGCCTCGCGAGGAGCCATCCCGTCGGAACCCAGGGAATCAGCACTCTGGTGGTCCGGGCCTGTTTGGCTGGTGCACGGAAACCCACCACCTGTCGAAGCTAAGGTGCTAACTACCGAAATGCCTGAACGACGTTCGACTAGAGGGACGTTGCTGGTAAATCAAGCCATTGACGAGGAATACCTGCGGCGATTCTCTACCTACTCTAAACTCCTACGAGTAACTGCATACTGTCTGAGATTTGTACAACGGTGCAACTCTGGCAAATCCCAGGCGGAAAGTCTTTGGCTTTCTTCACAGGAGATCACATTGGCGAGGAACGTGCGGATCAAAGTCGTACAAGGAGCATTCTTTCCAACAGAAATCAGGGCACTAAAGGCTGACTCACCCATAGCGAGTACCAGCTCGCTTGTTCGTCTACGACCGTTCCTCGACGATAAAGGGCTGCTACGCATCGCTGGAAGATTGGCACGAGCAACACTACCTTATGCTGAAAAACACCCAATCATACTGCCGCAGAACTCCCTCTACGAAGCTTTTCATCAACTACGCCCATCAACGAACCCTTTATGCAGGGTTGTTGGACAAAATGCTCGATGACACCGAGTAGCCAATTTCAGGGCGTAGATAAACAGAAAGTATATCTA
>JAWWML010032700.1:0-11832 GCA_035047165.1 Ormyrus rosae
TTTGTTTTTCATTCAATTTTAATTTGGAAGGTTTCATTTTCTTCCTTATTCAATTTCAGGGGAAGTTACCAATGCAACAACTAGGATATTTTCAAATCCGGCAAAATTATATTCACTTGTTTATAGATTTCTCGTCGAATTTTATAGATTTCAACGAGAAATCTATAAACAAGTGAATATAACTTTACAAATATAGTCTACATTTCGGGCAAGACTCTCCTTAAAATGCATTGAGCCACTAATTTAAATAATATTCAATTTTTATAATACTGTTCTTTTTAAATCGATACTTACCCTATACAATGTGCTGCTGATAATAACCAATATTCAGAAAGTATTGCTGCACCACAGTACAAAGATCCTTTTGTCAATGGAACGTAAACCTGTGCCTAGACATTTGGAAACGATTAAATTATTATTTATTAAAACTGAATTTAGAAAAAAAGGCGACCTACATACCTGATAAGGCACTGCTCTTGTATCGTGGAATTCCCCGCCGTGCATAGAATCTGAATTATAATAATTCTATTTAGTTTGTTTTTAAAAACATCTGTAAACTTGGAATTTTTTAAAATAAATGCTTTTTGATAACTACTGAAAATAAAATTTTTTTATTTTTACTGTATTCAGTGGGAATTGTTTTTTACTGAAGATTCAGTGACTTTAACCTCTAAACTTGATTTTAAATGTAATATTTTAAGGTAGCAAGGAATCTGTTTATAATTATTTTCTAAACTTTCTGTTTTTCGAAGAAATTTCTTTAATATTAAAGTTTGCGTTAAAACGAAGTATCATATTTTTTTATGTTTTCATAGTATTTATCATGCTTAGGCCAATAACATTTATTTCAGTAAATTAATAGCTAGAATTAAATAATAAGTAAAATTCTAATTAAATTACTTAGAGTAAATAAAATTTACTTACAAACCAATGTGTTGACTGCATTAACGATTAAAAACCAACAGAATAAGCGTTTCATTTTATTATCACCAATCTTTATCCCACGTACGCATATATATATTCAGATATTCACTTTACTTTCACAATTCCTCATGATATTATTTTTGATCCAAATACATATTGATGAAGAAGCTAGGACTAGTATTATCAAGTATTATATTAAAATAGATAAATATTAAATACGTTTAAATAGTAAAATAAATTTGTATAAAGTTCGCAATATTATTAGTTTTGTTCTGGAAGTTTCCATTGCATCTAAAGATGTTGCCGAACTTACAACAGTTTAAAGATAAAAAGAGCAAGCTTATACGTTTCTTCACGTTATTAGGCAACATGAAAGCAACTAGCATATTTTTAGCAGATTAAGTAATAGTCGATTTTTTAATGCCGATATACAAAAAAATACAGCGTGAAAATAATTCTAAAATAATAATATTCTTTCATAAAGATATAACTTAATTATGTTAATTTTAGGAAACATGTATGCGATACGATTTTCACTTAAGATTAGCAAAACAAAAGTAGTCTTCTTTATTATAAAACAGCACCTAACACAAAATGGATAATTTAAAACTATCTAAAGTTTTACCTATCATAACAGAAAAAAGAAGATATTTATAATAAATGAATAAAAATATACCTTTCCTATAAACTTTTACATGCTAACGTATGTAAATTTTGTAATATTTACATATGTTAGTAAATAAGCACTTAATTCTACAATTTATTATATGATGATACAAGTTTTTATTTATATTTTTTAACTGTCATATTATTTTTATTACAGAAAAGGACGTTACTGGGAGGCATAGCTAAATAATTCTCAATTTTTTCAACATTATTCAAAGGTGAGAAATAATATAATTCATCTGCATGTAAAAGTGAAAATGTGACGAGATATTGTCGATGATAAATTGTTATTGGTATGATTAAAAAAACAGTTCCGACAGCTGCAGATCACTGCAGACAGTTGAAAATGTCGAGATATTAGTTTTCACACCTGCGATCAGTGCGAAATAGTAAAAAAATCACCATGTTAAAAGCATAGATGCAAACGACGCACAAACATTAATTACTAGATTTAATCTTTGGCTGTTCTTGGATAGTAAACGGCCAGTGAACGAACATCTTAACGCATTTATAGAACTTTAAGTCCAGGGAGTTTTAGAGAAAGTTTTTTACAATCGCATAGCTACGCAGCTCTAAGCGGTCTTTCATAGTAAAAAAGTCACGTTGTCCGCAGGTCTCGAGTGTTTACTTTTCATCGCTCGTTCCCGGTGTTGTATAATGGTCGTATAAAAAAAGTTAACTTAAGTCACTTTTATCCACCTTTATCGACTGCGCTTCTCTTTCCCTTCGCACTTCCTTTTTATCCTTTTTTCGCGCCATTGAAAGAAACTTGGAGGCGAAGAAATGAGCAAAGATTGGATAGTTTTTCTGGAATTCTAGGTGAACAAGCTTGAACGAGCTTTTCCAAATTAGTGAAGTTAAACAATCTTTAGAGCAGAAAATCATAGCAAATACAACTGATTCTATTAGGCGTTCTTAATTTAAATGTAGTATGTATAAAAGAAATGATTTATCTATTTCTTTACTTATACGTTTAGTATCATATTCTAATGTACACATATATTGATTTTTCGAGTGTCAAAACTCTATTACTTATACTATCTGGATAAATTTAATCCTCTACGTATTTTGTTAGTACAGTCTTTTCAAAAATTAATTTATTTTATATTGCATTTGCAATAATTACTCATGCTTAACATGAGAATTAACTAATTTTTTCAACACTCTTCAAACATTAGTCTTGCTTTTTATAATATAATAATGGATCATTATTATCGTTACCATTGGTTATAAAAACCGTAGTAGTAGACTCTTATATTTTCGCGGATCTGACACTATACAGGACACGCCTTGTAAGCAAGATGGAACGATTTGTTGTGCTCTCGCGATTGAGTGCTTTACAAGATTTTCCTTTTTTCTTCGATGATGGATTAATTCGACATCAATCTATTTCATCAGTTTTTAACACACGTATTCTACCTATGTACAATTGCATTGAATCTACTAATTAAAAACCAGTATTGAAAGTTATGCATATTTGCATGTTTATATAATTTTTATTCAAACGTATAAGGGTGTTAATTCTCGTATAAAGTTATATTTGGTGATACAATTAGAGTCTCGTACATGATTGCATACTACGCTATGAATTATGACGTTGTTCATTGTTTTTTATATAAGTAAAATAAATTAGAAATATTTTTCTAAGGCTATTAAACAATAAAATATATTACAAAGTTATCTTCAAAATATGAAGGAACTCATGTACATTGATTTTCTTATTTGCGTATTGTTGTATATAATTTTATACATATTTATGCACAATGTAGCCCCATATATCTGTGCACAAATTTGATTAACCTTAATGCGTTGGAAATTTAAACTTGTACGAAACGCAGCATGCTTTGAATTCGTAGAAGTAGAAGTTAAATATTATATTCGACTAAAACTTTTATAATATCCTACTTATATTGTAAAAATACACATGGGAGCTTAGGGGCTACTTATAACAAAGGTAACAGACAGATAATGCAGAGGATTACAAAATTTTTTACTATTGATTTGGATTTTCTGACTCGTCGTATTACACCTGTCGGACAATGCAGTGTGTTGATAACACAAGGTTTAAAAATATTAATATTTTACATCCAGTCCCTAGCTCTCGCAAGTTTTTAAAATTATTTAAATTATATTACTGCATATAATACTGCGTATCAAGCTGTGGTTGTTGAGCATATTTTTTTATGTAAGTTGAATTTTAAAATCAGAACAGACGAATGAAATTAAATTGCATACATTTCTTACAATTCGTAATTCAGAATCAAAAACACAAATTGACGGTACATTTGATACGAAATAGCGGGAAGCATATAAGTATTGACGTTTCTACTTCTCTTCATACTCAATTCCAGTGTGCCTAATTATCCAATCATAAAACTTGGCAATACTAGTGAAAACGTTAGGAATACCGTACTCACAACCTTGCGAAGCTATGCCTACGATTTCGCCGTTAAATTCTCCTGGACTACCTGAATCGCCGTAACAAAGATCAACGTCTTTTCCATTTGTACAGAACATCCTCTCGGTAATTACAGTCAGATTTCGTCGACATTCGTCAATGGTAATGACTGGTACTTTCGACTTTTGAAGAGAGGCTCCGTATACGTTAAACTAAGAATAGGGTTCAGAAATGTAATATTCAATTGACAGTGTTTGATGATTTAGAATACTTACGTGCGCTCCACCAAATCCAGTTACTGTTATTACATCCCCAACTTTTGGTTCGTTACGTGCAAGCGGTATAGGTTGTTGGTATTCGTTAAATTCAATAGGTGTTTTAGTCTAATTAATTAACAAATTTTTAAATTCTTAATTTAAGACAATGTAATAAATACTAAATATGTTGCTACATACTTTGACTAAAGCAATGTCACTATCCCATCCATGAATGTCGTCATAATCACCGTGAACAATAATTTTTTCGACGTCGGTCAAGGTTCCTTTGCTAATTGTAGAACTTGACCCAGTGCGAATTTGAGTTTTAAGTACGTCTTTTCTGTAGTAATAAATAGATTTGATTTCTTAATTAATTATAATCTTAAAAAATTTATTTTTTATATTATTAAAGTTAAAGTAAATTGACCAAATTAGAATCACACTTTTTTATCTGGAGTTTAAAAATATTTTTCAATATATTTTGCATTTGGCTTCAAAACAGACTACTAAATTCTCACGGATACCACACAAAAATCGTTAAAAAAATTTGTTTTTATTCATACCCTAAGCAATGAGCTGCTGTCAGCACCCATTGTTCAGAAATAATGGCAGCACCGCAGTACGTCTCAAAACCTTCGCCGGAAAAATATAGTTGTGCCTAAAATTTTCAAGCGTACTGTAACAGTTACGTATCTCAAAATAAAATAAAAGGCCTCCCTTCCGGTCGTGCCTAGAAATGTTAAATTAAATATTAATTAAAATGGATACTAAAATCTTTACCTGATATGGCACTTCTTTTATACTAATGAATTTTCCACCTTGCATAGCCTCTATTTTAGCAAAAACAAAGAATAAGAAATTTAACTTTTTAAATGAAATTTATGTTTATTATATATTACAGGATATATAAGTGTAAAGTTTCATAAAAAGATGTAAAGTTTCGCCGTAGAAAGAAAATATTATTCTTACAAAAAAAAAAAATATATATATATATATATATATATATATATATATATTGTTTTAAAGTTGTTCAAAAACCACTTCAATATTAGAAAAATGGAACATTAAATTTCGACACAAGTGTGGAAGTTGATTATTTATCATGTGAATCTATTTTTGCCCGAACGAAGCAAGGGAAAAAAGTTGAATGAGGTAAAAACCTTACCCACTAATATCGAACTTTATTTTATAGTAAAAAAAAGTCAAAAAATCATATCAAATTCAAAACATTCTCCGAGGAAGCAACATCCCAAAAAAATGAACGGATCCATGTAAACCACTTTCGTGAGTGACCGGGACGTAACAATCAAATTCGTGATTTTAAGGTTAGAGTCGCATAATAAAGTATTTTAAAGTATTTTCAAGAAATTTTTAAAATATGAGAATCACGTCACATTCTTTAAAAAAATTGAAATAAAAATTATTTATTTATTTATTTATTTATAGTATAAATGATTAATTAATAAAACAATATAAATTTGAGAAAGTAATCACAAAAGAATTAGCGGCGATTATTTTGAAAGAATGAAAACATTGTAATATGTTCTCTAATCGTAAAATTCACATAATAATAGTAAAAATATGCGATTAAAATTGTAGTAGATTCTTACCAACTAATACATGGCTCCCACAGATAAAGGCCAACAAAGAGCGTAGAAGCTTCATTCTGTATGTTGTTACAGTAGACTGAAGTTGTGTTCTTGACATTTCAATAATTTTATATTTAACGCAGATTATGATATTTTCGTGATGTGACGAAAGCTCTCAGTGATAAAGTGGGCGATAAATAGTTAGTGTATACTACAATGAAACTTGGGATTTCTGTTTATCCAATCAACTGTCTAGTTCTACTTTTAATTGCCTCGTGTTAATGTTATTTTTTCCGTTTTTTTCCCGTTTCCGACACTTGCTTCTGCTATTTGGACGTTTTTTACATATTTTCTTCCTAATGAGAATTACTAATATTTGATTTTAAAAGCACGTAATTTTATCAAATATTAAAATTTTTCAAAATGTTAGAACTCATCGTATAATTGTATATTTTATTTAAAACTACATTAAATACGTTTTCACATACACAACACTTTTTGTGCGATTGGAAACAATGTTTTATTGTTTATGAATATTTATTAAATCTGATAACACTCCGTGAATCCCGTGAATTGTACGTTACATATTCAATCGTAAAACCAGTTTTCCTTAAAGCGAATTAAATATTCTTGAGGATAGTTTACATCAAACAAACAAAATATTGCTAAATTTTGGGAAATTTTAAATACACTCTTCGAACATTAGACTTGCTTTTGTAATTGTACGTGATTGCATACTATATTGTTCATCACAACATTGTTTATGGTTTTTCATATAAGTAAAATAAATTATGAATATTTTCTAACATTATTAAACAATCAAATATATTACCAAGTTATCCAAAATATAATGAAATTCATATATTGATTTTATTATTTGCATATTCTTATACGTAATTAATAGAATATAACTATATTATATTTGTAAAGGGGAACACCCGTTGATTTACTAAATAAATAAATGATTAGTATATTAGTATATGTTATGTCCTTAATATGTAAGGACTTATATTTGCTTTTTGTTAATTTAATGTATTTTAAGGTAGCTCTATAGGTACTCTTTAGTCAGTTGAAATACTAAAAAAGAATACTTTATTGTCGCATGAAAAGTACTTAAAAAATATTTTCCAAATTTTTAGTATCTTTCGATGTATTATTTTGTTCAATTTTGTTCAAATAAAGCATTATTAACAATAAATTTTCATACTACATTTGACTTCGGTTATTAAGTTAACAATTAGGACGTATCTTGCGATATTGTCAAACTGTATGACGTATCTTGCGACGTTCTATTGTTTCCGCAACTATAACCATGGTCTGTCAAGAGGCTCCACCGTAATCGTATTTTCGTTATCAATGATTGCAATTTCTCAAATTCATTTGCTTTATAGATTAACTTACTGGCTCTTCTTGTTAATTCCACTGCGGCGTTGGATGAAGGATTTTGGACACAAATTCATACGTGACGCGTTTATTTGATTAAAAAGTCAGTTTTATTGCAAACACTTATTTCACAAAAGAACAAATGAATGAAATTAAATTCCATACAATTCTTACAATTCGAAATTTAGAATCAAAACACAAATTGACGTTATATTAGATGCAAAATAGCGAGGAATACATAATTATTAACGTTCTTCTTCCTTCCCACACTCAAGTCCAGTGTTACTAATTATATATAAACTTGGCAACACTTGTGAAAGCATTAGCACTACCGTACTAGCAGCCTGGCGAAACGATGCCTACGAGTTCACCGTTCAATTCTCCTGGAGTAACTGAATCCCCGTAACACACATCAACGTCTTTTCCATTTGTGCAGAATATCCTCTCTGTAATTACAGTCGTATTTCGTCGACATGCGTCAATGTCAACGACTGGTACTTTCGCCTTTTTTAAGAGGCATGAGGTCCGTCAAACTAAGAATAGGTTTTTATAAATGTAATATTCAATTAACAGTGTTTGATGGTTTAAAGTACTTACGCGCGATCCTCCAAATCTAGTTAAAGTTATTACATCCCCGAATTTGGTTCGTTACGTGCAAGTTGTACACGTTGTTGGTACTCGTTGTTGCATTAAGCCTTTTAGTTTAATTAATTAATAAATTTTTAAATTCTTATTTGAGGCAATGTAATAAATAGTAAATATGTTGGCTACATACTTTGACTGAGGCAATGTCACTATTCCATCCATGAATGTCGTCATAATCATCGTGAATAATAATTTTTTCGACGTCGGTCAAGGTGCCTTTGCTATTTGTAATGCTGGTCGCAGTGCGAACTTGAATTTTGAGCTTTTCTTTGTTACAATAATACATAAATTTGATTATTTAATAAATTATTGCTAGCAAAATTATTTTTTAGCATTATTATGTATTACTGAGTATGAGATTGAAGCAATTTGATAAAAATTAGAATGACACTTTTTTTATCTAGACTTTAAAAATATTCTTCAATATATTTTGCATTATTCTTCAAAACAGGTTCCTAAATTTTCACGAATAATAAATAGAAAAAATTATCGTTAAAAAATTTGTTTTTATACATACTTTAAGCAATGAGCTGCAGTTTTTGTGCAATGTGGAAACAATGTTGTATTGTTTATGAATACTTATTTATTAGGTAAATCCGATAATACTCCGTGAATTCCGCGAATTGAGCGTTGCATATCCAACCGGAAAATCTTCTTTCCTTAAGGAGAATTAAATGTTCTTGAAAATAGTTCATATCAAACGAACAAAACTAGAGTTTGTGAAATTTTGAATATATAAATAATTGGGATCGTATAATAAAATATGTTTAACTCAAATATTCGTATAGCTTATTTTCTTCGATGATTGTATAATGTTGCAATTATATACTAATAGTTAAATATATTTATTTATTATACTAAAAATGTTTAATATTAATGTTTGAATGCCAAAGCAATACATTCTGTATTACTCGATCGAACTGCATTCGATTCTCCATATTTTTAGTTTTTCTTTTTAAAAAATGTTAGAAATTGTAGAAACGAAAAACCACTTGAAAAATTTCTCTCGAACTTTTCCATGCGTCGTTCGGCAGTTCTTCGAGGTCAAAGCGATGTTCGAATCGACGAAGGCTCAGGAAAATGCAGAGGAAACACAGACCTCAGAGGTAACTGACAATTTCTTCGAGCTCTTGGAGGAACATCGTAGAAGGATGAAGCAAATGTCTGACGAAGTATGTCCCTTTATCTCCTTTACGTGCCAAACATAAGTATGCGCTTGATGTGCATGCAATTTGAACCATTCACCTGTGAACGCACGATTACAATACGATCTCCTGCGCTCGACAGTTTCAAAAGGCTTTTAAGTTTGAAAGATGACTGACAAATATTGGAATAATACTAGTAGAAATTAAAATTTTAATGCTATGGTTTTCCCTATTTTTGGCTATTCTCTATTTTGGAAATTAAATTTTGAATTTAATCAAATATTTTCCAAGCAATTCCTATAAAGTTTAAAAATAGCAGATACTATCTTTTTGTCTTGAATAATTACGTACATGAAAGGTTCACTTGTAAAATTAAAAATAAACTCGAGTTGCACTATGCAATCAATGCTTTCTTTGTATACCTTGTAATCTTGTAAATTAATAAAATATGAAAATTAAGTTTTTGACAAGTAATAATTCACTTAAAAAGTTTACGTAATTAATCTTGAGAGGACACGTTAAGAAACATAATTTACGCAGATAGTTTATCGATATTGCAGATTTCCAAGTTTCGCGGAAAACTTTGCAATGCCAAAGTGCCGAAAAAAATCATTTCACCGCGACCAACAAAGAAGCCATCTTTCACACTTATTAACAAGTTTTCTATTCACTTTTAAGACCCATATTTCTGCGAGGGAGGAGGCCGATAAATAATCGCGCGTCTTTGATGGGACTTTCGCGCCTCCAAGCGGGACATTCTCCCGGGCGTAAAAAATTGCAGTTGTGTGCAAATCAAGCGTATATACGCTTAAAAGGAATCGACTAAGTTTATAGAGGTTGGCCGGGAGGAAAACTTCTTAGAAGCGATAAATGAGAGAGAGGGCAGAGTCTTTGTTTCTCGTTTGAAGGGACTTACTTTTCTTCTTTCCCTGCCTCTCTCTCTCTCTCTCTTTCTCTGCTTCTCTTTCATTAACGAAGACGCTGGGGGAAGTGAAACTTTAGACTTCTTTTAGGTGGCTGTTTGATTGCGGGTTAACGTATCAATTAGAGCAATTAAGGCGGTTTTCCTCGAAATGATTAATTTCGTCCTGATTGGATTGATCTTTTTTCGAGGGATTTTTTTCGGTCCCTCGTAATGGCTTTGTAAGAGGGATTGTAAGTACATTAAGTAAAATGTACTTTCGATTACTGCTTTGAGCTTCGAGCTTTTTCTCTAAAAGACCGACAAACAAATGGTATGCTTTACTTAGGTTTCTACGGTAAAGGTATATTGTAAAGGTACATTTATCTTTGTGCATTTTGTGCTTTTTTTTGTAAATTATAAAAGCATCATTTTTGTTTCTTATTTTTTTGTCATTTCTATAAAACTTAATAGAATTTAAACAATGTTGATTATTATACCCAAACAATTTTATTTACATCCTTTAAAACATTTCGGATACATTCAAATATCATTAATTTATTTTTTAATATTATTTCTAAAATTTACGCTGTTTTAAAATTATTAAAAATTATAATAAAAAATTCAACAAAAACGACGTTGATTTCAAGTGTAGATTATTATCTACTACCCAAATTTTGCAATCGAAATAGGTCTATTTCAAATTACACACTATTTTTTAGCTTAAATATCCTACTTAATATTTGTTTCCGACTTCATCAAAACTGATATGCACCAAGCAGCATTTCGCAGGCCGCAATCCAACCCTCGGGAAAGTAACTAAGTCGAAGTAAATTTTTATAAGAAAACTTCTTTAATCCATCGGCATGAATAATTCAAGCTCGAAAAAACCGCGCAAAACTCAAACCCAAAAAACGGCCGCGAACTTCAATTTCCTGTACAGTACACACACACTTACGTCTCGAGAAAGATAAGCAAGGACAAAAAAAAAAGAAAGAGGGGAAAAAAGTCCGGTCCAGGAGCGGTACAGAAGCAAAGCTCATTTTCTGAAATCGGCTCGCGAGAGTTCCATCCTCGAGCGGTCAAAAGTCCAAGTCGCCCTCGCTTCATCGCGTATACTTTTTGAGCTTCGAAAAAACAACGAGCGGCAAAGTCCGCCAGTCCCTCCCCGAAGGCCAACTTTTGAGATTTAAGCGCCGCCGCTGCGAGAACGCATATATATATATACGCCGGGGAAACCGGAGAAGGAGCTGCGCGCGCAGTTTTGTGAGAAAGTGAAACTTTTTAAACTGGCCCTTTTTCCCTCCGTCTGTCTGAGTTTGGGAGGTGGAAGAAAGCTATATGGTTCGAGTGGAAAATATAAATAACACAATAATTGTATTATTTACTTAATTTTCGTGTCGAGAGATTTTGCGTTGATTTTGCAAAGACTTGAAATCAAAATCCGATTGAGAAACTTCAAAAACGTTGAAATTCATTGAATTAAAAAGATTCAGGAGAAAAAATGAAAGAAATCAGTAGGTTCCTGTTAATAATTCAGTTGATAACGTCGTTCTATTTTGCTTTATTGAATTTGACTAAATTATTGATTCTACTATTATTTAATTTAATCAGAATTGTTGCAGTGCAAACTTGATTATTGTATTCAGTAAATTGAATTTTAAATAGAATAGTAAGTATAGAGAGAATAATTATTTAACGAAATCCATGATGAATTAATACAAAAAAGAGAATTACAATAAAAGAATTTTTTCATTGAATTATTTAGTAAAAATTTTTCCCTGGTAGAATTTCCAGCATTGAAAATGGCCAGAAAAATAGTTAATAGATAAGTCCCGTGGCTATTAAATAGGTCGTGATGAAACGCTTTTTTTCACATGATTTCGCTATTAAATAGGCTCATAATTTTCTTTCTAATCTACAT
>JAWWML010032721.1:0-11829 GCA_035047165.1 Ormyrus rosae
TTTGTTATTAATTAATTTATGTATTTTTCAGGTCAATTTTGCAAGAGAAGAAAATGGGTATCATACCCCCTTAAATATATAAATATTTCACCTGTAACAACAGCAACTGCAAAATATATCTAAAATATGTTAATAGATAAATAATCTTACAACGAAATCACAGATTAAAAAAAGTAATGAAGTCAAAGTAAAACAGTCAAGTTTTCAATTCATAAATATTTTAATAACCAAAATTACAACTTATATCCAAAACGACCTATTCCACACTCATGCATGTCAATCTAACTATTTTACACTACATATGCAATTATTTGTTATATTCCTAACAAACTAATTTTTACGAAAGAAATTATGTAGATTTAAGTAATGCAATTGATCAATTACAAATAAGTCTCATGACTTACTACGTAACTGGTCAGGCCCGTTTCATTTTGTTAAAAGGTGGAGAAATAAATTGTTTTCTTTTATATCTTAGTATCTTAATTACACTAAATACTCATAAAAAGTCATTATGCAAAATATAGAAATGATGTATAAAATTATTGTTTTGATATACATTTTTACTTTTAAAATTAATGCAATTTTTGTGACTTGTAAATTCTATATTTATCTAAATATTCATTAACATTTATTGATTTACCAACATTTATTATTTATATAATTTTCTGCTGTTACGTTAACATTTTTTTACAGTATTTCAGAATACAAAAATCCCTGCCAATTCATTGGTACTTATCTTCCTTCTAACTAATTTATCATTCCAATATTATCTCCGAAATTCATTAAAAAAAATCGATTTCAACACAATTAATTTTAAACTATTCTATATTTAATTAATTATTTATTTTTGTATTATTATTTTATTTTGCTAGTCCATTTTAGAATTTAATGAACAGCAAACAAAATTTAAATAAAACTTTTGTTTTTGGAATATTTAAAATTCTAAAAAACAATTTTTGAAATTCCTTGCGCAAAGCTCAATTTCGCGCCAGCTTGAATAAAAATCATGCATTAAATCAAGTTTTGTACAAGTCATATCAAAAAATAATGTTCAATACAAGGTGATTTTAACCTGGTGTTACCTTTTCACACTATCTTCGTTTTGAAAAAAATTAAATAAAAATTTCAAGTAAATTGAATTTTCTCTAACTATTATTAGTCAAAGAAAAGTAATTTTTTGTATTTTATTTAAACTATATTGCTAAAACTTTATAAGCTTTTTTAAAAAAAAACACGTTTTCTTAAAAATAAAAGAACTATAAGAATTAGGGTAACTTTTTTCTCTGAAATTATAGGTATTTTTATGCTTTTTAAAATGGTCTTTATTGATTCAAATATCTCAATCCTATCATTAAAAAACCGTAAAATTAAATTTTTCAAAAATCGAAAATTTGCGATAAAACAAATAAGCTAAACAGAAAAAGATTTTTTTGCCGCTATCGGTTCAGTAAAAGCTGAGATCCAGACGTATACATACACACACACACACACACACACACACACACACACACACACACGTACATACATACAGACATTTTTTTTAAACTATTCTTCTTCCTAACACCTTAAAATACAATTATAATGGGTTTTTCGAACAACTCCAAAAATTACTATCACAAGCTTCCTCTAGGAGGAAGCAATAATATTTGCTTTTTTAACAAGCTTACTTTTTTACCAAAAATAATACTAAAAAAATATTATTTTTGTATTAAATGTCCAATAATATACTGAGAGCAGAGATATAGTAAAGATTACAATTAGTTATTGTAACAACAGACTGTCAAAGCCGAAAAAAATGTTACTGTACTGTTTGATAAATTTTTCAATATTTTCCGCAAAACTTCCTATAAACTATGGTAATTTTTTTGGTTTTGATAATCTTTGGTGGCTTTACTAGACAGTACGGTAATTTTTACTACGTCTTTTCTCTCAGTGTAATCAATAATAAATAATGAAGAATTATCACAGAAGATATTTCATTATGACTAAAAGGCAAGCGATCCTCCGTACTAATTAACAAGTTTTTACCGCCCATTTTGCCACTTTTCCACCTCCGCGCAATCAAAAAACTGCTAAACAAAAATTCTCAATTTTTGTTAATTCTCCTCCCGGCGCCGGGTAACTTTAATATGCAAATGCACACAGCGCGGCGAGGAAAGGCTTTGGCTTAAGAACACAAAAACATTTACAGCGCGCTCCGCCGCAGCGTCTCTCGCATTTACATTGCGCGCTCCGCGAGACGGAAAAACGCGCGCCGGGACAAATCCCCCACTAAATAAGGCTAAAGGAGAGGATCCGTAACTGCGGGCTGGGAGTGAAGAAGGCAGCGGCGGCGGCGGAGAAAAAAATGATTTCCACCGAGCGGGAAATAATCTCGGATCGGAATCGCGACGAAAGGAGGCAACTCACGTACTCGAGCGAGGGAGGCAGGAGGGAGAGAGAGAGAGAAAAAAAAAAGAGGACGAGACTCGGTACACATGCATACGAAACAACGAAGGAAGCCGAGGCGGGAAAGAAAACTAGTTGAAGTTGGCGCGGGAGAGTGCCGGAGACAAGCCCGTTCAAAAGTTTAATCTAATTTAAATGAAGTAGCCTAATTTGTCATTTGAATTCCTAATTTGGCCCGAGTCTGTGTGCGGGTTTGCGCTTGGAGGGACGAACTGGAGGCGGCTCGTGTTTCGAATGGTTTATGTGCAGCGGTAATCCTTTTTTTTTTATCGAATTTGTTTATAGAATCTTCGAGAGGAGGCGGCGTTTTGCAATGTTTGATCGTTGGTTTATTACGGTTGTTTTCAGCGAGTTTGTTTTAGCGAGTACTTTCCAAATTTTTATAGTTTATTTAAAATGAAATATTTTTTCGAAAACAAAACATAAAATAATTTTTAAATTTTATTTAACATTTAAATTGCATTCAAAGCGTTATAGACAATTATTATGTTTATCAATTTTATTAAAAAAACGCTTATCTCATTATCAGCTAATACGAATTTCATTTGTATTATTATTTTAAAACAATTTGCACGGATCTGTTAATTAAACACGAATATGACCAAAACTATACGATGATATTCGTGTATATTAAATTAAAATACATACGAACATAGAGCAGTTCAGTTTATGGGGTCAGAGCACTTCATTTTTTGTGCCTCTGCATAATTGTAGCGAATGTTACGGTTTCCACACCTTTTTTATCAACACAAAACGAACAGCCTAAAAAAACAGATTCTCCACCTGAAAACGCACCAAGACGTCTCCATTCCCAATCCCTTCCAACAGCAACACCTCCAGCAGCATCTCCAGAGAGAGCGGCCGGCTCTTGGCGCGCGACACCAGCTGGCTCGTGCACGGAGCGGTGCGCTCCCGCAGAAAAAGAAGCAGCTATACGCGGCGGCGGCGGCGGCGCGCGGCTCGCGGCGGCGGCAGAGAGGAGAGCTGCGCGAGGGCGGCAAGAAAGCGGCGCCGGGCGCGCAGCCCAGCGCCCGTCACGTATGCACGCGCAGCATCCGCCGGCGGGGGAGCGGCGGCTCACAGTCGTCGGTCGGTCGAGCCCCTCGCACGAGGTTAGTCGAGCGCGAGTGCTCGGTACGCGCGGTCGCACGTAAGCCTTCGCGTCGGTCGTATTTGTCGCGCGAGAGAGAACAGAGAGTATATATATTATCGCCAGCCGGCTCGCGGCTCTTGCGGAGGATCGCTCTCTTTTTGCTCGGGGAGTCGAGATTTTGAGAGGAGGGACACGAGGTTGTCGACGAGCTTCCTCGGGCTGCCTTTGGCGCTGGTAAATAAAAAGAGTTTATTGTAGAGTTTTGCGCGCACTCGGAGGTAGATTTTTTTTACGGGAGAAACGAAGCAGCGACGCCGCGGAGTAGAGTTTGAATTTTTTGTATTTATGCCGGGCTTCGAGGGCCCCTCGATGTATAGGCTGCGAGGCTGCCGGCGAGTGCATCGAGGATATTTTGGGAGGGAGAGATAAGCCGGCCGGCCGCTCTTTTATTTTTCAGACGGATTCGAGCGCTTTCGAGAAATGTATTTGCCTCTGGGAAGGATCGCCGATAGGTGGGAATCGCGCCGGATGCAGATACAGTGTGTCACGCGTGCCGAACGTAAACATAACCTATTTCGAGCTTGATGATTATGACGTTCGAGCTGGATTTCCTTTTTGGGGTGGCTGCGTTGATCGAACGATTTTTGGGAAATTTTGTTGGTTACTTGAAAAGGGTAAAAGAAATTTCGAGGAAAATTTTGAGGAAACTTTAGAAAAGTTGGAATATTTTTATTTTTATTTATTATTTTTGAAATATTTATTACGTACGAAATTACTTGCGGGATATTAAATGTCTTTTAAGATAAGACGCAACGGAGTTTGAACGGTACGTCAATTGGAAATAATACATCGAAGTAAATTAACGCTGTAGCTGCAACCCAACAGAAAATATATTTTTACCTTAATTAAGAAGTAATGAAATGGAAAGTAACGTGTCGTTAAAATTATTAAACTACTTTGCTTTAATTACGAATATTAGTATCGCTTTAAAGCAGTGTTTACAGAACCGTTGATATAAAAACAAACCAATTAAGTTTATAAACATTCAATATCATAATTATAAAGCGTTGAAATCAATGTTACAGTACTTCATAAGTATTTAAAAAAAATATTGTATTTAATTTTATTAACATTTAAATAAAATATATAATTAAAATTTTCATTGAAATACAAGTATACTCTGTATTTTTAAATGCTCGTTTGAGTTTATTTTTTCGTCCGAATGAAATTCTATTACCAAATTAAATTGTAAATAAGCGCAGAATTTCTTCGCAAAAGGCGCAATTTCCGTCCTTTTAATAATACGCAAGCTCAAAAATTCTTCTCTCTTAAGTAACAATTTAATCCACCTAAATTTTCTACCCCGAAAAAAAAAAGAAAAAGACAATGATTAATTATATAAGGTCGCAATATTCAAAGATTAATCGCCCCGGCATCCATCCCTCCCCGCTCGGATCCAGTCATTCATAAATCGCCAAGACGGAGAGCCCGAGAGCTTCTCGTGGTCATTGACCGGTGCACTCGCTCCGGCATCGTCTCAAAATAAAAAGAAACAGAATCCGGGCCGCGCGGCGCGTCAGTCTAATAAACCTAATAAACGGCCTTCGCTCCCTTATCAGGAAACGGCGCATATCCACAATAATCGGACGGCCACGTGCTCTCTTATACATCTGCAGCAGCATCAGCGGCGACAGCAGCAGCCAGTGATCGTCTAAAGTGCTGTGCGTGTGCAGTGCGTAGCGGACAGTGCGACGACACACCTAACCTCGAAAAAAACGGAGAAGGGGGAGCTCGAGAGCGCGGAGGGAGAGACTTCTGCGCCCCTGCCTGTCTTTAAGCCGGTGAGTTTTATGCGTCCTGCTCTCCCCCCTGCACGGAACTTTATTTCGAGGGGGTCCTTCGTTACGAGCCTCGAGGAGAACAGAGAGAGAGAGAGAGAAGCTGAGCTTTCCGCTGATTCCGCACATTGTTATATCGCTGTTTTCACACGTTTAATATTGATGATGTCGCGTCACGTTCGCTCCTCCTTTCTTTCGCCCCGCGGCTCGTTCTTTTTAACTTATTCCTCCTCCTCTTTACTCCTTCTTTTTTTTTTTTTTTGTTCTCCCAGCCCTCGCGAACGCGCGGTGAAAAATTACAGCCGGGGTTGCGCGCGCGCGTACCCTTTTTATTTCCATTTTTTAGAGGGTCGTTTGTTATTATTTACAGTCGCCGTTTTGCTCGCTTTTCGAGCCGGCTTACCAGGGAGCCGAAATATTTGTTCTCGGGACCGCCGAGTTCGACGTAACTAAATAAATAAGTAAATAGGGTCGCTCGGCTTTTTTAGAATTAAGAGAGACTTACCGAGATCGACTAGTCAAAACAGCGATTTCTCGGAATTCGTCTTCTCGATTTGTATGTCGATCTTCTGAGAAATAGTCGATTTGATACAACTTTTTATAAGTAGTACAGCGAACCTTTACAAATTTTCGGTTTCTTATTCAGTCTAAATACACTTGAAATTCGAACTACTTTATATTATATCGTATTACTACATTTTGATAGAAAAAAAAAAAAAAATACGAATCGCTTCGAAAAATATGATACAATTTCTATTTAGCGTCACGTTGCCAAATCCAAAAACTGGTTTAGCATTTATCGCAACGAAAAATACATCGTCCCTTGCTCGAGCCTATATAGAAATCAAAGCCAATAAAAGTTCGCACCCCAGCGGCGCATAAACAATTCAATCAAGGCAAACGATTTGCTTGGCGGGGGGGGGGGATTAATCAGCTAAATGTATCGTAAAAAAACGAATTAACAAACGCGCGGCGAAGAAATTTAAGGCTCGAGCGCTCCTGCAATCGTCGTCGGCGCGTTATCCCCCCGGCTTTAACGAGATGCGTGTTTCGCTGCCGCGCGACTCGGTGTGCCATCCTCTTTAAGAAGCGCGCGCCGCGCCGTTTAATCGTTTCTTCGAGCGTTTTCGAAAATGATTGGATTTGAACCGAGACGAAATCGGACCGCCAGCCGGAAACTCGCGACGCGGAACTCTCTCGCGGCGCTTGTCGGCAAACAAAGTATTTGTTCTGCGGGCGCGCGGGCATACAGAGCCGCAGCGGTGCCGCGGGACAAATGTTTGCTCGGGAAAGAATCCGTTTTCCCTTCGAGTGCGCATTATTGCCGTTATTTATTCGCGGGCCCTGGTTATTGGGGGAAGCGCGAAGTGAGCAGGCGGAGGAGCGCTTTTTTTCTCTGATTTTCTAATTGACGGGTAGATGTGGCTTTTTAAGTTTTTGGAGAAGAAGAAAATTAAAGCGTGATTTAGGCTGATGAAAGATATTGCAGGCGTAAGTTTGAGAGTTCAAAGGTATTTTCTAGCCAGTTTCTGTCTAACTTGACTGTAAATTATATAATAAATATATGACGATTATAATAAAGACCTTAAATAAGAATGTTCGGTAAATTTTATAGTTAGTACGGAATTCGATTATGAAAATGTGATGTTATAATAATGTTATTCTTTTCCCGCGCAAGTAACGCAATCACCGAATTCTCTTAAAATATTGGTCTTGATACAAGCGCTATTTTCAGAGAAAGCAACTTTTTCTAACTTTAAAAGTAAAGAAATTGTAACTTTAAAGTGGCTCGACTAAAGAATTGGTCATGTAACGCTTTTCAGTAACGTAACTTTATCGCGACTTAGTATTTATGTGACTTTGAATGTATTTGTACAACTCTTACTGGGAGTAAATTTACCCTTAAATTCAGAGCTGCGTATATTTGCCAGTGTTCTAGACAGATATATTAAAGTATTTATTCAAATGATCTAAATTTGAGTAAATAATTAACAATAATATAATAATTATAAAATAATAATAATAATTCTGTATTTAGTTTGTGTATAAGAATGCAAAAATTTCCAATAAAAATTCTTAGAAAACTTATGATTGTTATTTTTTGGAGAGAGTTGTTTGCATTACTTGACTATCCATAATTGATTTCACTACTTTCTCATGTTTAATTTTCAGTGTGTTCCGATCACTTAATTCAAACGTTATTTTTGGGAGATGAGAAAGAGGGGAAGAGATATATTTATAAAAATAAACAAGTAATGCATATTATGACCAAAGAATATCACTTGCCTCACCTTATATTTTCGTTGAAAGTTTTAAAGTATTTATTCAAATGTTCTGCATCATTCCACTACTTTACGCTATTAACATCGCACGAACTGCATACTTTTAAAATTACAACGATTGCGCACGTGAAAAAGGTTCGAAAATCACTGATTGCAATCACGCTTCGATTGTATACGATAAAACCTCTCCGCGCATTTATGCAATTAAAAATTCTTGGCGCGATCCGTCCAACGTGACTGTTTAACTTTATCGGTCAGAACCATTTTAAAGCATCGGCTCTCGTCGTTTAAATACGGAATTCGCCCAAAAAAAAAACTCGAGAACGAAACGCGGCGGCCCGACGTTCTCCCGTCGTGGCGGCGAATTGCAATTAATTAACAGCGCTCTTAGCACGGAGCTAATTAGGTCAGCAGTCCTATTATCAATTAAAATCGAGACGCAAAGCTGCGCGCGCCGCTCGCACACGCAACTTTGCGCTTTGTAAAACCGCGCGCGCGGCGCTCCAAATTCCGCCATGCGTGAACTGCGGGGGAAAAAACGCCGCCGCCGCGAGAGAGAAAAATAGGAATTAATGCGGCAAATCCGCGCCGTCGAAGAGGAGAACGAGCGCCATTGAAAGTCGGAACTGCTGTTTAGCTAAACTTCAGCTTTGAATGTCATATTTAGCTTACTGCTTACTGCTTACTGCTTGATGATTTTTTAGAAATCGTTGAAAAATAATACTCTTTTTTGTTAACATTCGAGTAAGATCAGTTTAATGTTGTACTTAAAAATAGTGAATCAATATTAAGCGTAATTTATTAAAAAAGTTAAATATAATATTGTATAATTTTCTTGCTTTAAATAATGAAGTATCGAAATGTAAGTTGAAAACCTGCTTTTTAATTTAGCTTATGTACTTTATATATAATTAATCCAAAAATTTATTTAATTTGTATATCAACATGAAGTATCGTCGAAAATGCCACCCGAGAACAGCAGACTGCAGGGACCGCGGTTTTTACTTTTTAACTCGTTGTTGATAAACTAAGAGGACAGTCAGCTTATTTTTCCAGGCGGTAACTTGGCATTGTAACTGTAATTCTCCGAGTCCCGGGCACTCAAACTTCGCCTAGAGATAACGCGATAATCGCCAAGTTCGTAATGCAATTTAATGCCGTCGCTGCTTCGGAGCGAACGGATTAGACGCGCAAAGGGCTTGATATTTGGTCGGTGTGCGCGTGTGTATGTGTGTGCGCGCGCGCGCGCGCGTGTGTGTGTGCGCCTGCACCGACTTCTCCTCAAGCTCGATTGGGTACATATTAATTTCGGACCAGATGCAAATTCGCCGTTTTTCGGCAGATGCAAATCGTCGCGGACTTGATGGAGCGAGAGGGGTGGAGGAGGGGGGGGATTTATCGAGTTTGAGCGCAGTAAATTTTGATAAGAGATAAGGCCGCGCGCCGGCCGGGGATTACAAAAAAGTTTGTCCAAGCTTGGAAGCGGGAAAGTCTGTTAGTTGGAACGCGGATTAACTTAAATAAGGCCTGTCGAGATAAGCGTTATACTCTTTTCGCGCCTTTCCCGCTGCTTCTGCTGCTGCACCCGCTGAGAGAGAGAGACTATTTATGGGGAAAAATAACGAGACGATTTATCGGCTTCCCCAGAGCGAATTTGACTGTTGTGCAAAGTTCAGCACGAAAAGAGCTGCTTCTCCCTTTTATTCCTTGTCGCGGTGTTGTTGTTTATGCGGTAATTATGTTGTTTAAAGGAGTTGCAATATTTTTCCCTAAATTTTTTAGCTCTAGGTAAAATGGTTTTGAAAAAATATTTAGATTTGTTGTTCATTTTTTAACATTTTTAGTTTTATTCGTTTGTTAACGACGCCGAGAATGGTTTGATTTAATTTGAATCATCCTCTGCTGATCTCTAAAAGAATTTCTGAAATCTTTATGTCGGGCACGTAAAGAATTCATTATCGCAACTCCAGTATCTCGCCGGAACTTGGTTCTTCGCTGTCTGGGAGTGAAAGCACTGACTTCTACCAGAAAACGATTTCATTTTCGGGGAATTCTCTCGAAACACTTAGGCTAAAGACCATCGGTGCAACGGCGTTAGTTCAAAAAAAAAAAAAAAAAAAAAAATTGGCGCCCAAACGAACAAGAGCTAATAACGAGGGCGCCGCTTCGGGATAAAACTTTCGAGTGCTCGCGCGAATTCTTTTCCTTATTTCCTCCCCTCGATCACCCAACGCTCTTTCTCGTTTGCCGTTAAATTTTTCCTCTCTCTTTTTTTATCTTAATCACTCATTTTCCGGCGAGCTTATTTTTTTTTTCTCCGCCAGCTGTGTTCTCTCGCCAGAGAGTTTTCTCTTTTTTTGGGCGCCAACTTGTTACAGATATAAGGGCGCGGAAATGTTTGCCTTCGGGCTAAATATTACTTTGCCGATGCAGTGAAAGTTCGGATTGCATTGTTTTACGCGTAAAATAATTCTGTTTTAAAGTTTGGTGAAAAAGTTTGTCGTAAATGTTTTTTTTTTGTTGCTTTTTTTGCACAGAATTGTTTGCAATTGTGGGAATAATTAATTGGCTGCATAGAGAGTATATAGTTTTAATGAGTAGCAAATTTGGTACAATACCGAGATAATTATGATGATGAAGAAGTTTTAATATGCTGAGAGTTTAGTATTTCCAGATTCTCAGCATCAATTAATTGTAAAAGTTATGCTTTCTTGTGTGTAAGAAAATGTTCTAATAAAAAAGCAGATGTTTTTGATAAAATAAAAAATTTTTATTTTTATTACTTTCACGTACTTTCGATGCTGCAAGATGAAAATTTATTATTATTTATCTTTGCACAGTAGTATAAAATTTTAGTCGTAAAATTGATATATTTAAAATACGATATTGCAGTAATTCACAAAGATACATAATATCATTGCATAATGTGCCATAATAATAAAAAAAAAAGTCGAAGCACAAAACGTTTCTCCGTTAACGTAACAGTAATCAAATGGAACGATATCTCACAAAATCCGCCAGTAAATACTCGGATTATAAAATTGAACAGGACAAAACGAATGCTTGTTTAAAGAAATTAATCATCGATCCGGTAATTCACAATAAATCGTCAAAGTAATAACGTTGAATTTTATCGAAATCCTTTGATTCCAGAGGAACGACGCAACGATAATCACGACTGAGCGCGAAGTGCACTCGAGAGTCGATCATGACATTAATCATTATGCATCGGCGCATTTACACGATTGATTCCACATTCGAGCTCTGAAAGCATCACTCGGGCGACATCATATCTAAAGGTCCGCGCGCTCCAAGTGTGCGGAGCTCGCGCGTGAATTTATGCCGAGATACGCCTGCAAACGAGCGCCGAAGCTCTTCCTGCTTTCTTTCTTCCGTGAGTGCCGTGCCGCTTCTTCGTGGGCCGTTTATGTTACTTTAAATACATCGTTTTCAGCGCGAAGTATTCACTCGTCCTTTAATCATGAGTGAATATCGTCACGTAAAAGATCTGTATGCCCAGATGGTATCTATGTGGGTGCAGTGTTGGCTCGTGCGAGAGCACTTTTGAATGGGATTCCTCTTGCATTCGTATCTTAATGCAGAAAAGGGGAATTTCAATTCCTATTGTATTCTTCTACTTGAAGATATCACTTTACGATGCTTACTGTAGAAAGGATTCTGATGTTATTTTGAGGATACTTTAGCCTAGTGAAAATTGAAACTATTTCTAGAGATAGTTGAAGTAGTTAGAGGCCAAAAAATGGGCCAATTTTTTAAAATTAATACATTGTTTCAGGTTTTTATCAAGCAAGATATCGAGCTATAACAATTTTTGGTTAGCTAAGTATAATAAAAATGACAGTATGTGAGAGAGACGGAATCAGATGGTTTCAGATTTCCTTATTCAGCGTGTTCATAGAAAATAACAGATGTATTGTAGAGAAAAGTATTATTTTTGTAAAGTGCATGGAATCATTAATTTATATAATATTTCAATAGGTGTAGTGCAAAAGTGATTAAAAGTGAAACATAAAGATAATGCGGTATAAGGATAAAAAAAAAGTTTCACTTTTTTAAGCAATAACTACCCCGGTAGAAACAGCAAACATTTTTAGAACAGAAATTGGCCATTTTGACTGGGGCAATGCCCAAATAATGGTATTAATTT